>CM040795.1:50247883-50305383 GCA_022829025.1 Squalius cephalus | reverse complement strand
CTCAAGAAACTTTTCGGATTATCAATATTGAAAACAGTTGTGCGGCGTCATGTTTTTCTGGAAGCCGCGGTACACTACCATTCAGCAGATTAGAAGCTTTTATTCAGCGATGATTGAATGTTTTAATTACATCGTTACACCAGTAGGTGGCGACACCAGTAAGTGACTTAAACGTATTTATCATTGAATCATTTATTCAAGAGATTCGCTCAAAAACGCTGATTCATCTATTAATGAAACAAGTGTCATTGAATCATCAATTGAATCACTCAAACAGATTTTTTTTAAATATAATTAATTTAAATTAATTACATTTTTTAAATAGACTCCAGCAATTAACATTTTGTCAGAACCTCTAATAAATTACATGTTATTTTATTCAAAATCATGGGAGAATAGTGATCTCGGTTTGAAATAAAAATTGTGATTCTCAGTTTATCCATAATCGTGCAGCTCTAATGAAGACTGGAGTAATGATGATGAAAATACAGCTTTGATCACAGGAATAAAGTACATTTTACAGTATAACTTTATTTTAAATTTTAATAATATTTTCAGATCAAATAAATGCAGCCTATATACATATATACTGTATATATATATATATATATATATGATGTAGTGTAGTGAAGTTTGTTCACCTGCTCCTTGATCTCCTGGAGTTTGTTGCTCTGTTCTCTGATGTCATGGAGGAGCTGGAGAGCTTTATCATCTTCCTGTGACACTTCGACACGAGCCTGTTCCAGACTGCGCTTCAGACTCTACACACACACACACACACACACGTCTGTTATGTAGAGATGCAGCAGTTGCTGGAACACAAGGTCAGAACAAAAAATGCCCAGCGTGCCAAGAGTGGTTTTATCAGTGAGTGTTTGCATTAGAGGCGGAACATCAAGAGCGCAGATATGAAATCCAGTCAGTTTTGCTGTTCTAGATATGAAACAACCGATACGTCCATCCAAGAGTGTGTGCTGATAAAGTCCAGCTCTGTCAGACACTCCTGGTCCAAACCTTTCTGACAGCTTTAATACTTCCTCTAATTCAGATTTTCATACATCTGACTTAAAGGGGACATATCATGCTAAATCCACTTTTTTAGCCCTTAAATGCATTTTGTTGTATATTTGGAGTGTTTAGAAGTACAGAAAAGTTGAAATTATTCTCTTCATGTGCTTCGTTGATATCTTTATATTCTGTTTTGGCCTTATTTTTCAACCTGTTCCGATTTTTCTGTTATCTATGACGTTTTGTGAACTATTACGTCACAGTATTTGCAGCGGAACTGCCAAATAAGGACATTGACTTCCGGCCCAACACTTCGAGCAATCCGCCATTATTATTTCTCGCTGCAATTTTGTAGTCCAAGCTAAAAGATGCAGAAGTTACGAGAGGGTAAGTTAAAATGTTGGGTTGTTGGATGTAGTAACCCACACGCTTCATTACACCGTCTAATGTAGATGAACTGCTGCGCTTGTGACAGGGCGCATGTTTAACTGAAAGAACGAGCAGAGAGAGAGAGAGCAGAGAGAGAGACCCGGTCGCGCGCACGCTCTCTCTCTCTCTTCGGAGCCAGGCGAAAGTGTAAACAAGACACCGTCTCCAAACTAGACGCTGTCTTGCTCTCTCTCCCTCACACATATTAATCAAAATAAATCGACACGGTGGTAAAAGGTCGGAAGACCAAAGTTTCATGTGTAAATACAGTAACACACCATTGCGATACATCCATATGAAGACGTTGTTCTGCAGGTTCGTCGTCTTCATTTTCATCTCGCTCCGGCTCCGACTCTGGCTCGAACATGTAAGGCTGGCTGGACAAGTCTTCCGTTGTTGACATTTTGTTAACAACGTGTGAATAAAAAGTTGATGTGCCGCTAGATAATCGTATCTCTGCTATCAAACTACAAAAATGGCCGAACGGGGTGGAGTTGAACCGAGTGTCACCTCTGCATCCTGGAGAGGGGGCGGGGTATGAAGTGTCTCATTTGCATTTAAAGAGACCGCACCAAAACGAGTTGCTCTCAGACGCACATCAGAAAAGGGGCAGAAAAGGGGCCTGTGGAGCTATAATAATGAGGAATTCAGACCCAAGCATTGCAGTTCCGCTTTATATAGACTACAAATGTATGATTTATATGTAAAAAGGAACGATTTAAAAGCATGATATGTCTCCTTTAAAGAGAACCCTGCGTATTTAGACTTGTATGGCTTAATATGATGTAAATGATGTCTTATACTGAAATATGTAGTCGAAAACCCATGAAAGATTTACTTTATTTTAAAAATCCATATCGTTCTATACATATTTTGGACAATGGGGGGCGCCATTTTAGGTGTGCAGTGCATTCTGGGTCAATGATGTCAAATGGTTGCACTCGGTGAGCTACTGGCTTAGCTTTTTTCTATTCTAGTTTTTAACGCAACAACTCGTCAAATAAAATACTGATACGATGCCACATTGAGTGGCTTTTGGTTGTAATTATCAGTTGAAGAGCAACTTTAAGTCTGAAATTGTGTTTTCTTCTAAAAGGTACTTCAATAATCTTTGTTTTATTTCCAAACTGAAAAAATCATGTTACAGTGTGTGGCGTGTGATGCGATTGGTCCGTTGGTTAGTCCAGTTATCCAATCAAATCACATGATCTATTAAGTCACATGTGCATCCAGGAATTTATTCAATAAATGTGTTTCTATCGTAGTTTATCTGCATGTTTTTTTACAGAATAAAACAATAAATTACATTTGTTAAAGGGCTGGTTGATTATGATTTGACTTGTCTAACTTTAGTTAGTGTGTAATGTTGCTGTTTGAGCATAAACAACATCTGCAAAGTTACAACGCTCAACGTTCAAAGCAAAGGGAGATATTTGCTTTTAAAGAAAAGGACTACAACAAACGGCTGGTAGGGACTACACCACATTCCTCCCGGGTTAGTGACATCACTAACCCTAGAATTTACATAAACCCCGCCCCCGGGAACACGCAGTCCATGTTGAGAAGAGGAAAAGTTGTTGTATAAGAGTACATTTGTGAGTCAGCTCAAACTTTAGCATCCATCTTTTCACATGCAATAGCAAGTCACTCTGTGTGCATCTCACAACAGTTCATATATGAGCAATTTATAGATTATCATGACAAAATATCCTAATTGAAGATAGAAAAAGGAGAAAAAGACTCCACATCAGCAACACAAATTCATCAACTAACCATTCAGAGACGTCCTGTTGCATTCTACATGTTGTCACTTCTTCTTGAGTCTCTCCATCTTTGTCTGACTCCGTTTAAACATTAAAGGTAGAACAGTTTCTGTCATTTTAGTGTGTCTGAGTGAGGTAATCGCAGCTTCTAACACACATAAGCTCTTGAAACCCCGCCCTCTGCAGCAGCTCATTTGCATTTAAAGGGCCAGGCACAAAACGGTGCGTTTTTGCAAACCCTCAAAAAGTGACAACTTTAACTTGCTATATAAAAATATCTGTGGGGTATTTTGAGCTAAAACTTCACACACACACACACACTCTGGGGACATCAGAGACTTATTTTACATCTTGTGAAAAGGGCATTTTACCACCCCTTTAACAAACAAGTATTCATTACTCGCATTGTTTCTGCATTACATTGTTTAAATTAACTGTGATTTTGTATTATGTACATCTCTGAAATACATAACTTAGACAGTTTCCTCTGATAACAGATCACTGTAAATTGTAAAGTGGCATTTTCTGTAAAGCTGCTTTGAAACGATGTGTATTGTGAAAAGCGCTGTACAAATAAATGTGAATTGAATTTGAATTCGCCTTATTTGAGAGCATGATATTTTTATGCACATTTTAATATAGTTATAGTTGATATGTTATAGCTCAGCATCTTCCACTCACGCTGCATTCGGTGATGTAGGTGGCGAGGTCCTGTTCCAGGATGCTCCTCTGGGTCTCGGAGGCTTTGAGCTCCACATCCTTCTGCTGGAGGACTGACTCCAGGTCAGTCATCTTACGCTGAAACCGCGAGATCTCCTGCTCCATCTGAGCGGCCACAAACACAAGCACCAGGTCTAAATGCATTTTACAGCAGCGCTCGAATCACGCCAACACAGCCTGCGCATGATAGACACTTACACCTCTGCAAACACAACGTGGCGATGCTATCGCAACTGTATTTCGTTCTCCATTGAACGTGTATGACTGTACACATGATTTGTGTTTGCACTGTTTTCTGGATTTAACTGGGAATATTAGCTCAGTGTTCATTCAGACTAGCCATGTGTGATACTGATAAAAAAAAAAAAAAATCAGCATCTAAATATTTTGTGGTATTTTGTCGATAAGGATAATTAGACAATATTTTTTTATTTTTTGTTTTTGAAGTTTTTGTACCTTGGCTAGTTTAGTGGACAGATGACTCCATATTCTTAAACTAATAAAACAAATTATGAACTGAACTTGTAAACATTTAAATTGAACTAATTTAACTTAAAGGACAATTCCGGAATTGATTTCCAGGGGCATTTTTACCTTTATAAGGCCATTTTTCTAATCTTATTAGACACATGCATCATGTCAAATTCTTGCATTTAATCAAATTCAACTGGAATAATAAGACACTATATACCAATCAAATAAAATCAGTATCAACAAGTATATTACAGTATAATTTGCACCGCAGAAGTGGTACAAAACCTGCATCTAATGCAGCATTTACACAGCAAATTAATTTTGAAAATCAAAATATATTAAACGAAATTTGTTTTAGCAAGTCACTCACTCTTTCTCGATGAGTGAGTCATTGAATCATTCACTCAGCTGATTCATTCACACAGCGGATTCTTTCATTAATGAATCATCACTCTGTTGCGCTCTGATTCGGTTGCAGTTGTTTGAAACTATTTTCATTGGCGAAAATAAAGCAAAAACAAACAATATTGTGACTAAAATGTAAAAATTGAACTGATATACAAAAATCACATTTGAAAATCGTGTTGATATTCTGGAAAAACAGTTCACTTGCTTGTGTGACATTGATTAAACATATCATAAAGAAATATAGGACAAAACAATCATACAAGGGCATTTTTGTCCCATATATTGAATTTCAGGTTCATTCTAACTGAATTCTACTAGTCTATATCAAGCAGAGCCTTTGTTTTTTACTTTGCAAAGTGAGGAACAATATAATCATAGACTACACATCTCTTCACCCAGGTGTCTCTGCGCTCTTACCTTGTGACATTTGTCTTGAGTGTCTTGCAGTTCTTTGCTTTTGATGTGCAGTTTTTTTTCCATGGAGTTGGTCTTGGCAGGAGAGTGGAGTCCTGCGCCGACCGATCTGACGACACAAAGAACAACGAACCCTTATGAGAACCACAGCAGAACATCAACACTCATCCAGAGCCCATAAAAGAGTGTGAGAGCGGCTGTTTTCCTAGGAATGTGGGAAATATCGTAAAGCGTCTGTTCGGCCTTTTACATTCATTACACACTCCATTAGTTTCATGTGAATTCATTATTCAATTCAACACCAAAGAACATCATCTTTACATGCCATTCATTAATTAGCACGACATGAATTAGACGTCAGGGAACATCAACTAAACATCAGGTTCTCTTCATGAACACGAACCGGAAGCATCACAAAACCACAAACGTCTCTGACCAGCTTCACAGAATTGAAAATGAAAACACTATTATATTTGTCTTAGATTAGACTGACTGAGTTTTGTATGGAAGCTTGTTTCCACTACGGTGAATAAAAAAGAAAAAAAGTAATTGCGACTTTATATTTCACAATTGCGACTACTTTATAACTCGTAATTGACATTTTTTCTTGCAATTTCGAGTTTATATCTCACAATTTTGACTTTTCTCAAAAATGTGAGATTTAAACACAATTGTGAGTTATAAAGTTCGAATTCTGAGATAATTAGCTTTTTTATTTTTTATTCTGTGACAGAAACAAGCTTCCCATGAAGCATTGCGAACAGCATGATCAAATTAAAAACATTGGAGAAATATTCATAAATTAATAAACAGCAATTAATGCGCCACATTAATAAACAGGAAGACAACAGTATGATGATGCAAACTTTATCAAAAGTTTTCATTCTCTCATTTCATAATATAATGCTTGTGTCTTGCTCAGAGATCTGAACTCAGATCAGTCTCCGCCATTAGACATCGGATCATTACGGCTGAAAGTGCTGAGGAGGGAAAGAGTCGCACACACACACACACACACACACACACACACACACACACACACACACACACGCACACAGAGCTAAAGTGCTGATTATACCAGAACTCCAAACCAGGCCGGAGGGTAATAAAAACACAACAACTGCCCTTCATTTACATACATGTATGCGTGTGCGTGTGTGTATGTGCGTGTTTGTCTGCACATTATGAAATCAAATTACTGCATTTTCCAAATTATAACAGCTTATGATTGTGAAAAAAAAAAAAAAAAAAAAAACTATAATGACTGTTACCACACAGGTTTGCCAAACTCTCCTCCCACCTCATTGACTCCGCCCCCTGTCAGCCATTGGTCCGTCAAACATATAGGCCCTGTCCCAAATGGCACACTCCGGACTTGTGCACTTCCTCAGAGTCCACACTTTGGTGACGTCATGTAGTGCAGGCCTATAGGGCCCTTGGCGCGAGTCCACGAGGGCGCATTGAGAGGTATTTTTGGGACAGACTCGATCGTCACGCCGGAAATAACGGCCTGATTAATTTTTACAAACTGAAAAATAATTTTACAGTTCTGTATTTTTATATTGTGCGTGCCACCTGGGCATTAGACAATAGATACATCATGCTTATTTAAAAGATGTATACAGTTGTACATAATAATACATAATGTTCCATTTGAGCTAAGATTACAATTTTAACACATAATGAAAATGTGCATGAGTTTCAGATGAATTTACAGGTTTCAATATTCATACTATGTTTACATATGACTCAGTAAAGCCCTGACATTCAGTTCTATTTATTTAATGAATCATAATGTGATCGTATTATTCAACGCACTATTATTATGTTTGAGACATCATCCACTGGTCGATGACCATAATGTTTGTATAAACTGTAGGTAACAACTGGTAAAATGTACATCTAGGTCATAAAAACCGTCATATTTTCTTCTCAGCATGTCAACAATTATCCGTGAGTGAAATCTCCTCCCATCCGCTGTCTGATTGGCCTTTCGCAAGGATTCCTGGGTAGTTAAAGTGTGTGGAGCCTGCATCTCTGCGGAAGACCGCTTCAAGGGTACAAAGGGGGCGCTGCTGAGCACACTTCAGAGCGGTAAACTGCTGAATGGGACGGCCTACGGACTCGTAGACTCAGCGAGCACGCGCAATTTAAGTCCACGAGACCGAAAGTCCTCATGAAGTGCGCCATTTGGGACGGGGCCATAGACTCCTCCCACACTCACACCACTGCTCGACGGCAATATTTGGAAAGCATCACAGACGCTCTTCAGGAAGCCAAACTACTGATGGATTCTAGTTGAAAACGTCTCAGAGGATTCGAGGAAAGAAAGAAACGCCTAAATATAGTGAACCGAACGCCTACGACGGTATAAAAAGACATGTGAACCTCAATACAAACCAACAAAGACAGGAAACAACTCGAGTTCCCACATGCATCATATGTCAGTGATTCAGAACTGAGTAAAGTGTGTCTGACGGATGAATGTGTTCCAAAAATACAGAGTAAAATCCCAGCGGCCGCACAAACACAACACACATTACACTAACGGAGAGAGGGAGAGAATAAATCTGACAAAAATACTGCAGCGGAGGGAAAGAGCGAACCAATCGGCTCGTCCACCGAGAGCAGAACGAAACAACAATCACCACCTGAAGAAAAGAAAAACACTCTTGCTAAAGAAGATCATTTTATAACTCCATCTTCAATAAACTTCCATCGCCATTTCTTGAGCTTCTTCTGGAATAAATTAAATTCCGTCAAAGAATTTCAGCTTTTTCTTGTGGAAGCTTGTTTCCGCCACAGAATAAAACATTTTAAAAGATAATTGCGACTTTTTATCTCACAATTCTGACTTTATAACATGCAATTGTGAGGAAAAAAGTCAGAATTGCGAGTTCTGACATCTTTTCTTAGAATTATGAGAGATAAACTTCAATTCTAAGGAAAAAAATTAATTGCAAGTTTATAGCTCACAATTCTGACTTTATATCATGCCATTATGACTTTATATCTCCCAATGTTGTGTTATAAAGTCAGAATTGTGAGCTATAAACTTCCAATTAATTTTTTTCCTTAGAATTGGAGTCTCTCACAATTCTAAGATGTCAGAACTCGCAATTCTGGCTTTTTTCTCACAATTGCATGTTATAAAGTCAGAATTGTGAGTTTATTTCTCAAAATTGCGACTTTTTAATCACGCAATTGGGAGATATAAAGTGTGCACCACTACTGTTGATTTATTGATCCAATAAATTCGTCGAATTCCACACATATTCCATTTTTATGACTGTATTCCACGACTTCCTCCACGTTCTGCCTCATAAGGCCCGTGTCTCTGGTCCCTCATGGCCATGAAGGTGTCCTCCTATCAAAACACAACTGAGCGCATCAGAGGAGCTGTGAAACAGAAACGCCTGAAGCTTCAAGAGCCCCTCGAGAGCATCTAAATGCACACAGCAAATAAATAATCTAAATACGGCATCACACCGGCGAGGTCTAACGAGATTAGAGGTTCTGTCTGTTTGCTGTAAAGCAGTCCATTACCCAGCGCTTACAGATTCCCTTTGGAGAAACCCGACGCATCCCAGGGGTCTGATCAGAACGGCCCACAACACACTTCATAATTGGGCCTTAAACTATAATTATACGCTGTGCATTTCAAATGGTGCCTTTTGAGAACGAAGGGAGAAAATAAACTGCAATGGGAAAATGTGCCGTTGAGAATTACATTTCACATTAATAAAGGTTTCAGGTGCAATTCGGTTATTACAGCATTAACATCGAACTATTGATAATTCAAGCATGAACATCAGCATCCAAACTTTTGCACTCAAACACTTGAGAAACATCTTGCTCTTTCTGCCTGACGTGGGCGTCAGCTGACGGATATAGACACACTTACGCATTCTGTGAATACAGTAGCGATTGATCTGCAGGGACGCATTGCTTATTCTTAGCTCGACTGACGGACAAAGACGAGGCTGACTCACGGCTTATGTTCGGTTAATGTTCTCCCAGCATTCCTGTGGTGCTCAAACATGCTGCGTCTATTGATCGGCCGTCGAGAAAGGTCAAGTAAATGAGTGTGGCAGGTTCCTCTCCCTGAGCGTCTGCAAGATGAAACAATCCCTGCGTCCACGGTCAACCATTTTATCCCTTAAAACTCATCTCTGATCACCAAAAATTACATATTTAAATGTTTTTTTCCTTGAAAAAAATATCTTCATGCATTAAAATATCTTGAATGTAACTCGACACCCTTGCCTCATTTAGTATGCGTGGTTCTATGGATATGCAAATGAGCCCCGCCTCCACTCACTCACTCAGCTCAGAGATCCACTGGTTGACGATCACACGTTGATCTGATTGGTTACAAGGTAGTTTGTGACGTCAGAAACACCAGCGATTTCAAAGCGTGTTTTTGAGACTGTCTTTGGTTCACTGCAGTTTTAAGGAGGAAATACTCAGCAATGCTGTCGACTTATGAACTTACACATGGTTTGACTTAAAGCAGATTAAATACACCACACAGACATATAAACAACATTAAACGCTGGATTTTTACCACAGGGGGACTTTAAAGAACAAGGACTTTGCTTTGATATGCACAAAATGGAGTCTGGTCATCAAACAAACTATGAAAAACTATAGCGAGAAATGGGTGAACACAGGTTTACATTCATAAGCATAGCAGACACTTTCCTACCAAAGCGACTCTGGGTTTCTTAATGTTTTGGCACTTTCACAATATTTGATGTGGATCTTCATATTTCTGTACTTGCTTTGAAAAATTTGTTTTTTAAATAAAAAAAACAAAGAAAAATATTTAATCATTGTCATTTAAATGCACTAAATACACCTGACAAACAGTTTGAACTGAATCACAGAAATTAACCAAACTCTAAAGGCCCATTCACACCAAGAATGATAACTATAACAATAACTATATTAGTTATAAACTACACAGTTTGGTTACCATGATTCTTTAAAATATCATATGTTCCGCAAAAGAAAAATATTGTCATACAGGTTTGAAACGACATGAAGGCAGAACTTTAATTTTTGGGTGAACTATCCCTTTAATGTTTTTCTTTTAATTAATATAGAAAAATAAAGTTATTTTTTAATGAAATTAAACTCTTAATAAACTAAAACTGTGAGTAGGTGGTGGTAAATGTCTTAATGAGTAAGTCATTCCTCTATTTGAGTCATTCAGGAATAGAGTAAATGGCTCTCTTTACGAATGGATTCAAAGTAAGACACATCTAAAATAACTCGGGCCGGTGCTCGATCAAAAAGAAACCTGAACTCGAATACAAAATAACTGGCACATTGCTGTTCATGCTCCCAAAAACATTTATTAACTTGCAACATTTTGACCAAAAGTCTGGTTAGGCATGTAAAGCCTCTGTTATACTCCAGTTTGGACGCGTACACGACAGCTGCGCACAGCTCGGACGCGGACTACTTGTATTTATACTTTCTGCTGAGGTCCGCTCGGTGAACGCGTTCAACGCATGCGCAGTAGATCGGTCTGGCCAGTATAATCGATCATATTTTTTTCTATTTATAGTTTATATTTGCATTTATGTCAAAACCTAGACACTTTCAAACATCAAAATGACATTTATTAATATGTATTCGTGTCAAAATGACATATAAACATCTTTTCCTATTCTATTTTGCCTGGAAACGCTTCCAACACGCTTGTGTGAAAAATAGGCATTGGTTCTATTTCTAGCATGCACACATTTTCTGTTTTTTCAAATTCGCGGTTTTAACCTAATGAACGCGCGCCCTTATTTTGTCCGCGCGGTCACAAAAAATGGGAGGCACGCGACTGTCCGCAACGAGCCTCCGCGCGCACCCCCGATGACGATTTTTACGTCACGCGGACCCTCGCGCCCTCGCGGAAAGTATAACAGAGGCTTAAGGGGGATAAGACGTCTTTTGCCTTGAAAATAATCAAATGTAAAACACCACTGCATAGCCTTCACTGTATAAATTAAATATAGATTAATCCTACTAAATCCACTACAGAGCAGTGAGCTATTTTCTTTTTGTCTTTTGTTGTTTGATTAATATTAATGACACAGCAGGTTTATTGGGCTGCTGTCACCTTAAAGGAGACATATCATGCTTTTAAATCGTTCCTTTTAACATATAAATCATACATTTGTGGTCTATATAAAGCGGAACTGCAATGCTTGGGTCGGAATTCCTCATTATTATAGCTCCACAGGCCCCTTTTCTACCCCTTTTCTGATGTGCGTCTGAGAGCAACTCGTTTTGGTGCGGTCTCTTTAAATGCAAATGAGACACGTCATACCCCGCCCCCTCTCCAGTTTGCAGAGGTTCAACTCCACCCCGTTCGGCCATTTTTGTAGTTTGATAGCAGAGATACGATTATCTAGCGACATAGAAACTTTTTATTCACACGTTATTAACAAAATGTCAACAACGGAAGACTTGTCCAGCCAGCCTTGCATGTTCGAGCCAGAGTCGGAGCCGGAGCGAGATGAAAATGAAGACGACGAACCTGCAGAACAACGTCTTCATATGGATGTATCGCAATGGTGTGTTACTGTATTTACACATGAAACTTTGGTCTTCCGACCTTTTACCACCGTGTCGATTTATTTTGAATAATATGTGCGAGGGAGAGAGAGCAAGACAGTGTCTAGTTTGGAGATGGTGTCTTGTTTACACTTTCGCCTGGCTCCGAAGAGAGAGAGAGTGCGTGCGACCGGGTCTCTCTCTCTCTGCTCGTTCTTTCAGTTAAACATGCGCCCTGTCACAAGCGCGGCAGTTCATCTACATTAGACGGTGTAATGAAGCGTGTGGGTTACTACATCCAACAACCGAACATTTTAACTTACCCTCTCGTAACTTCTGCATCTTTTAGCTTGGACTACAAAATTGCAGCGAGAAATAATAATGGCGGATTGCTGGAAGTGTTGGGCCGGAAGTCGATGTCCTTATTTGGCAGTTCCGCTGCAAATACTGTGACGTAATAGTTCAAAAAACGTCATAGATAACAGAAAAATCTGAACAGGTTGAAAAATAAGGCCAAAACAGAATATAAAGATATCAACGAAGCACCTGAAGAGAATAATTTCAACTTTTCTGTACTTCTAAACACTCCAAATATACAACAAAATGCATTTAAGGGCTAAAAAAGTGGATTTAGCATGATATGTCCCCTTTAAGAGCTAATGCACAGATCCAATATCCTGAGTCAAGTAATGTAAAACAATGTGATTAAACATCTTGCATGCCAGCAGCCATCCACATATTAACAGAAGAAAAACATTATTATTTCCAGATTAGATACGGTCAGAATCATAAACCACTTCTCAGATAATCAGAGATGACTCCAACTAGAAACAAAACCCAATACTGTCACTCACACTGTGAAATCTCAGATATGAAATCTAAGGATGCACGATATATCAGCCACCATATCGGTACCGGCCAATAAATGTTCGTTTTTAGTGTTATCGTTATCGGTCCAATAAGAAGATTTGTCCGATATATTAAAGCCGATTAATAATGTATTATTTCCTTCAGATGCGCACTGTTCAACATTATGATTATGAATTGCTTGAAATAGGATTGAAATCACTTCAAAAAAGGAAAATACAGTTCAGTGCAACATGTGCAGCGCAAGCCTGTCATATCGGCTACATAACATTATCATGAGAATGTTATAATTGTGTGTTTGAGACGTGGATTTTAATAGTGAGACTTTTGTTTTTGTAATCAGGCTCTCAAAAATAATATAAAAATGAGGATTTAGATTTATCAGCCGATATATCAGTTATCGGCTTTCAAAATATAAAGAATTATCGGTATCAATGCATTTTCATATCGGTGCATCCCTAATGAAATCCTGATGTCAGAGACGTGCTCTAATGCTTCACACATTGAAGAAGCAAGACTGGACCAAAATGTTATTCTGTCATCATTAACTCACAATAACGGTGCATTTGGAGCCTGACAGTCTCTGGTAACTGTATGGAAAAATATGCGTGAACAGAGAAATAAAGTCGACATGAGGGCGAGAGAATGACGGCGAATGCTCATTATTGCACAAACTATTCTTATACTGACAAACTAGATTTCCTTTGAATTATCTAACCAGACGATGCACCTCGAATAACCATGAGTCACAGAGAGAAGAGGAAGCCACCTACACACCGCCGGTCATTACAGTGTGAACCTACAGGACACACTCCAATTAGAGCACTGCCTCAACTGAACACACACACCATCTCTCCAGAGTCGCTTCAGCACGACATATCATACCGTTAATGTGCTTTTACTCCACAATGAATGTCAAACGCCACTACAGGACTCGACAGTGCGAGCATTTCACTCGCATTTGCGACTAAAAATAGATGTGCGAACTGCAAAATGCATTTAGGTGCACGTGTGCGAATAAAGTTTTCTGAACAAAGACGCTGTCTCTGCGCTGAACCAATGTTGTCTGTTGAAAATAATACTAATCACATGATCCACACGAACGCGCCTTAAATAATTGGGTTTCATAGCGCAGCGCATCATGTCGCGTCCTGCCGCTTTCTTCTTTCCACAAGCGCTCTCGTGGCGTCTGCCTGGGTTCTCCCAAGTTTTTTTTTTTTCTCCATTAGGTCCTGATGGAGTTTTTTCGGTTCCTTGCCACTGTTGCCTTTGGCTTGCTCAGTTGGGGATATTTAATTGAATTAATCAATCAACAATACTATTGATCAGCATTACCAAACGTGGACGTTTTCCACTAGAAACAAACATTGATGTATTATTTTAATTTAATACTGTGAAGCTGCTTTGATACAATCTGTATTGTGAAAAGCGCTATATAAATAAACTTGACTTGACTTGTCGTTGCTATGCAACCATGAACTGCGCTCTCCATGACGACGAGGAAGTATCAGCAAAGGATAAATAGATTTCTAGCTCTTGCTTTAGCTTTACTATATAGTTATGGAGATGAGAAATACAAACCCGCCCTGTACAGCTATGATGAGCTGATCGGTTGGTCTTAGTCACATGACCTGAGATGGCTCGCGGCATTCTCATAAATTGAGATGTTTTCAGCGCCTGGATTCATCGCTTCCACTCATTTAATTTTTTTTTTAGGACAACTTATGTCGCTTTTCCACTCCAAGGTACAGCTCGGCTCGCTTTGCTTTCCACTGCAGTTTAGTACCGCTTCAAAGTGGGTGGGTTTATAGATTGCTCGTTAAAGTTGCTGAAAAACTTTATCTCTCGCTGGATCCGCTCCTCGACTCCCAACGAGAGGAACGTCTGAACTTTGTCTACTGACCAGTCACCACGATTCAGCCATTTCTTTTTTCAAGTTTATTTACTTTTTCAAGCAAGTAGTTTAATAAAAATTGTGCGAACATACAGTACTGTGCAAAAGCCTTAGGCATGTTAATACACCCCCCCCCCCCCTAGGAAATAGTTTACATTTCCAAACATTCTTCTTGCCATTAATTGTAATAATCCAGTGAGATTTGTGTCTGCACAAGGAGTCTGACAACAGCCGGTTTGATCTGATCTCACCATCATCGAGTCCGTCTGTGATTACATGAAGAAACAGAAGAAACTGAGACAGACTAAATCCAGAAGAACTGCGGGAACGTCTCCGAGATGCTTGAAGAAACCTTCCTGCAAAGCTACAGTGCTGTGAAAAGCACTGGCACTTGTGTTAAAATGCTGTAAAGTGAGAATGCTTTCAAAAATAAAATCACAAATTGAATTTATTTATGATTTAACTTCTATTAACTAATTCAAATCAATATATGGTGTAACGACCCTTTGCGTTTAAAGCGGCTTTTACACTTGTAACCTCAACAGAGGTGAAAAGCTCCATTAATGTACTGCAAAGGGCAGTTTTGTCGGGCTTTTGTTTTGTTTTTCAGCACTTTAATTACTTTATTGAGGTGTTCATACTGTTATACATACTATATATTTTGTAGTAAAAATAATTACATAATTAAAGGGATAGCTCACCAAAAAAAAAAAAAAATTCTGTTATGAATTACTAGCCCTCATGTCATTCCAAACCTGTAAGACTTTCATTCATCCTCGGAACACAAATGAAGATATTTTAGAAAATTTATTTTAGAAAAGATATTTTGAAATTTGAGACCTTTCTGTACTCTCCATAGACAGCTGCGCAACTACCACTTTGATGCTTCAAAAAGTTCATAAAGAAATCTTAAAATTAATCCATATGAATTGAGCGGTTTAGTTCAAATTTTTTAAATTTTCTAAAGAGACACGACCACTTTATATGATGAACAGACTGAATTCCGGCTTTTTCAACCTCAGTATGTTTCTTCTGTATGTGTGCTGTTACCATCATTTGTTTTGATTTCTCCACTAAAGTCTCTCACTGGCAGCGCGAGCCTCAACAGTGTTACCAGAACCACACTATCCATTATCAATCGCTGTTTATGTAATAAAATCAGAATCATTCTGGCGTTTCGAGGCTTCACTGGTTATTTGACGGACAATGGGTCCGACAGACTGGAGAAATATAAGCAGTAATGTGACCAGAAATATTGAAGACCCACCGAATCTGAATTTCAGACACTTTAATACTTTTTAAGGCCTTTCATTCGGAAAACATTTTAAGACTTTTTAAGGACACATTCGTAGGCCATCCTGATTCAGGAAACCTGCTTGAACAATCATTATTTGTGCAAAACAGTTAGGTGATATAAGTGACACAAAAATGACACTTAATGCCTGATATTTCCCATGACGCCGCCGGTGCACATTTCACCTGACAGGTTCACCCAATTAACGTGACAGATATTGTCCAACTGAATCTGTTAATAAAGAAAGAGAAATACGACATCTTTGGCATGACGGACATGTAGTGTGCAAACACACAAAGACTACACACACACATACATCACAACCGACGGTACCGAGATCTGAAGTGCCACGGCGATCCGATCAGACACGACTGGACTGTAAATCTAGAATCCTGTACGGGTGTCCACATGCACTGCCTGATAAACGCATGTTTTTCTATCGCACTGCCTGATAAACGCATGTTTTTCTATCGCACTGCCTTGTTTTCCTATCGCACTGCCTGATAAACGCATGTTTTTCTATCGCACTGCCTGATAAACGCATGTTTTTCTATCGCACTGCCTTGTTTTCCTATCGCACTGCCTGATAAACGCATGTTTTTCTATCGCACTGCCTGATAAACGCATGTTTTTCTATCGCACTGCCTGATAAACGCATGTTTTTCTATCGCACTGCCTGATAAACGCATGTTTTTCTATCGCACTGCCTTGTTTTCCTATCGCACTGCCTGATAAACGCCTGTTTTTCTATCGCACTGCCTTGTTTTCCTATCGCACTGCCTGATAAACGCATGTTTTTCTATCGCACTGCCTGATAAACGCATGTTTTTCTATCGCACTGCCTGATAAACGCATGTTTTTCTATCGCACTGCCTGATAAACGCATGTTTTTCTATCACACTGCCTGATAAACGCATGTTTTTCTATCGCACTGCCTGATAAACGCATGTTTTTCTATTGCACTGCCTTGTTTTCCTATCGCACTGCCTGATAAACGCATGTTTTTCTATCGCACTGCCTTGTTTTCCTATCGCACTGCCTGATAAACGCATGTTTTTCTATCGCACTGCCTTGTTTTCCTATCGCACTGCCTGATAAACACATGTTTTCCTATCGCACTGCCTGATAAACGCATGTTTTTCTATCGCACTGCCTGATAAATGCATGTTTTTCTATCGCACTGCCTTGTTTTCCTATTGCACTGCCTGATAAACGCATGTTTTTCTATTGCACTGCCTTGTTTTCCTATCGCACTGCCTGATAAACGCATGTTTTTCTATCGCACTGCCTTGTTTTCCTATCGCACTGCCTGATAAACGCATGTTTTTCTATCACACTGCCTGATAAACGCATGTTTTTCTATCGCACTGCCTGATAAATGCATGTTTTTCTATCGCACTGCCTTGTTTTCCTATTGCACTGCCTGATAAACGCATGTTTTTCTATTGCACTGCCTTGTTTTCCTATCGCACTGCCTGATAAACGCATGTTTTTCTATCGCACTGCCTTGTTTTCCTATCGCACTGCCTGATAAACGCATGTTTTTCTATCGCACTGCCTTGTTTTTCTATCGCACTGCCTGATAAACGCATGTTTTTCTATAGCACTGCCTGATAAACGCATGTTTTTCTATCGCACTGCCTTGTTTTCCTATCGCACTGCCTGATAAACGCATGTTTTTCTATCGCACTGCCTTGTTTTTCTATCGCACTGCCTGATAAACGCATGTTTTTCTATCGCACTGCCTGATAAACGCATGTTTTTCTATCGCACTGCCTTGTTTTCCTATCGCACTGCCTGATAAACGCATGTTTTTCTATCGCACTGCCTGATAAACGCATGTTTTTCTATCGCACTGCCTGATAAACGCATGTTTTTCTATCGCACTGCCTGATAAACGCATGTTTTTCTATCGCACTGCCTTGTTTTTCTATCGCACTGCCTGATAAACGCATGTTTTTCTATCGCACTGCCTTGTTTTCCTATCGCACTGCCTGATAAACGCATGTTTTTCTATAGCACTGCCTGATAAACGCATGTTTTTCTATCGCACTGCCTTGTTTTCCTATCGCACTGCCTGATAAACGCATGTTTTTCTATAGCACTGCCTGATAAACGCATGTTTTTCTATCGCACTGCCTTGTTTTCCTATCGCACTGCCTGATAAACGCATGTTTTTCTATAGCACTGCCTGATAAACGCATGTTTTTCTATCGCACTGCCTTGTTTTCCTATCGCACTGCCTGATAAACGCATGTTTTTCTATAGCACTGCCTGATAAACGCATGTTTTTCTATAGCACTGCCTGATAAACGCATGTTTTTCTATCGCACTGCCTGATAAACGCATGTTTTTCTATCGCACTGCCTTGTTTTCCTATCGCACTGCCTGATAAACGCATGTTTTTCTATAGCACTGCCTGATAAACGCATGTTTTTCTATCGCACTGCCTTGTTTTCCTATCGCACTGCCTGATAAACGCATGTTTTTCTATAGCACTGCCTGATAAACGCATGTTTTTCTATCGCACTGCCTTGTTTTCCTATCGCACTGCCTGATAAACGCATGTTTTTCTATCGCACTGCCTGATAAACGCATGTTTTTCTATTGCACTGCCTTGTTTTCCTATCGCACTGCCTGATAAACGCATGTTTTTCTATTGCACTGCCTTGTTTTCCTATTGCACTGCCTGATAAACGCATGTTTTTCTATTGCACTGCCTTGTTTTCCTATCGCACTGCCTGATAAACGCATGTTTTTCTATTGCACTGCCTTGTTTTCCTATTGCACTGCCTGATAAACGCATGTTTTTCTATTGCACTGCCTTGTTTTCCTATTGCACTGCCTGATAAACGCATGTTTTTCTATTGCACTGCCTTGTTTTCCTATTGCACTGCCTGATAAACGCATGTTTTTCTATTGCACTGCCTTGTTTTCCTATTGCACTGCCTGATAAACGCATGTTTTTCTATTGCACTGCCTTGTTTTCCTATTGCACTGCCTGATAAACGCATGTTTTTCTATTGCACTGCCTTGTTTTCCTATTGCACTGCCTGATAAACGCATGTTTTTCTATTGCACTGCCTTGTTTTCCTATCGCACTGCCTGATAAACGCATGTTTTTCTATTGCACTGCCTTGTTTTCCTATCGCACTGCCTGATAAACGCATGTTTTTCTATTGCACTGCCTTGTTTTCCTATTGCACTGCTTGATAAACGCATGTTTTTCTATTGCACTGCCTTGTTTTCCTATTGCACTGCCTGATAAACGCATGTTTTTCTATCGCACTGCCTGATAAACGCATGTTTTTCTATTGCACTGCCTTGTTTTCCTATCGCACTGCCTGATAAACGCATGTTTTTCTATTGCACTGCCTTGTTTTCCTATTGCACTGCCTGATAAACGCATGTTTTTCTATTGCACTGCCTTGTTTTCCTATTGCACTGCCTGATAAACGCATGTTTTTCTATCGCACTGCCTGATAAACGCATGTTTTTCTATCGCACTGCCTGATAAACGCATGTTTTTCTATCGCACTGCCTTGTTTTCCTATCGCACTGCCTGATAAACGCATGTTTTTCTATCGCACTGCCTGATAAACGCATGTTTTTCTATCGCACTGCCTGATAAACGCATGTTTTTCTATCGCACTGCCTTGTTTTCCTATCGCACTGCCTGATAAACGCATGTTTTTCTATAGCACTGCCTGATAAACGCATGTTTTTCTATCGCACTGCCTGATAAACGCATGTTTTTCTATCGCACTGCCTTGTTTTCCTATCGCACTGCCTGATAAACGCATGTTTTTCTATCGCACTGCCTGATAAACGCATGTTTTTCTATTGCACTGCCTTGTTTTCCTATCGCACTGCCTGATAAACGCATGTTTTTCTATCGCACTGCCTGATAAACGCATGTTTTTCTATAGCACTGCCTGATAAACGCATGTTTTTCTATCGCACTGCCTGATAAACGCATGTTTTTCTATTGCACTGCCTTGTTTTCCTATTGCACTGCCTGATAAACGCATGTTTTTCTATCGCACTGCCTGATAAACGCATGTTTTTCTATCGCACTGCCTTGTTTTCCTATCGCACTGCCTGATAAACGCATGTTTTTCTATAGCACTGCCTGATAAACGCATGTTTTTCTATCGCACTGCCTGATAAACGCATGTTTTTCTATCGCACTGCCTTGTTTTCCTATCGCACTGCCTGATAAACGCATGTTTTTCTATCGCACTGCCTGATAAACGCATGTTTTTCTATTGCACTGCCTTGTTTTCCTATCGCACTGCCTGATAAATGCATGTTTTTCTATCGCACTGCCTTGTTTTCCTATCGCACTGCCTGATAAATGCATGTTTTTCTATCGCACTGCCTTGTTTTCCTATCGCACTGCCTGATAAACGCATGTTTTTCTATAGCACTGCCTGATAAACGCATGTTTTTCTATCACACTGCCTGATAAACGCATGTTTTTCTATCGCACTGCCTTGTTTTCCTATCGCACTGCCTGATAAACGCATGTTTTTCTATAGCACTGCCTGATAAACGCATGTTTTTCTATCGCACTGCCTGATAAACGCATGTTTTTCTATCGCACTGCCTTGTTTTCCTATCGCACTGCCTGATAAACGCATGTTTTTCTATAGCACTGCCTGATAAACGCATGTTTTTCTATCGCACTGCCTTGTTTTCCTATCGCACTGCCTGATAAACGCATGTTTTTCTATCGCACTGCCTGATAAACGCATGTTTTTCTATCGCACTGCCTTGTTTTCCTATCGCACTGCCTGATAAACGCATGTTTTTCTATCGCACTGCCTGATAAACGCATGTTTTTCTATTGCACTGCCTTGTTTTCCTATCGCACTGCCTGATAAACGCATGTTTTTCTATCGCACTGCCTGATAAACGCATGTTTTTCTATCGCACTGCCTGATAAACGCATGTTTTTCTATTGCACTGCCTTGTTTTCCTATCGCACTGCCTGATAAACGCATGTTTTTCTATCGCACTGCCTTGTTTTCCTATCGCACTGCCTGATAAATGCATGTTTTTCTATCGCACTGCCTTGTTTTCCTATCGCACTGCCTGATAAACGCATGTTTTTCTATCACACTGCCTGATAAACGCATGTTTTTCTATCGCACTGCCTTGTTTTCCTATCGCACTGCCTGATAAACGCATGTTTTTCTATAGCACTGCCTGATAAACGCATGTTTTTCTATCGCACTGCCTGATAAACGCATGTTTTTCTATCGCACTGCCTTGTTTTCCTATCGCACTGCCTGATAAACGCATGTTTTTCTATCGCACTGCCTGATAAACGCATGTTTTTCTATTGCACTGCCTTGTTTTCCTATCGCACTGCCTGATAAACGCATGTTTTTCTATCGCACTGCCTTGTTTTCCTATCGCACTGCCTGATAAACGCATGTTTTTCTATAGCACTGCCTGATAAACGCATGTTTTTCTATCGCACTGCCTGATAAACGCATGTTTTTCTATCGCACTGCCTTGTTTTCATATCGCACTGCCTGATAAACGCATGTTTTTCTATCGCACTGCCTGATAAACGCATGTTTTTCTATCGCACTGCCTGATAAACGCATGTTTTTCTATTGCACTGCCTTGTTTTTCTATCGCACTGCCTGATAAACGCATGTTTTTCTATCGCACTGCCTGATAAACGCATGTTTTTCTATCGCACTGCCTTGTTTTCCTATCACACTGCCTGATAAACGCATGTTTTTCTATCGCACTGCCTTGTTTTTCTATCGCACTGCCTGATAAACGCATGTTTTTCTATCACACTGCCTGATAAACGCATGTTTTTCTATCGCACTGCCTTGTTTTCCTATCGCACTGCCTGATAAACGCATGTTTTTCTATCGCACTGCCTGATAAATGCATGTTTTTCTATCGCACTGCCTTGTTTTTCTATCGCACTGCCTGATAAACGCATGTTTTTCTATCGCACTGCCTGATAAACGCATGTTTTCCTATCGCACTGCCTTGTTTTCCTATCACACTGCCTGATAAACGCATGTTTTTCTATCGCACTGCCTTGTTTTTCTATCGCACTGCCTGATAAACGCATGTTTTTCTATCACACTGCCTGATAAACGCATGTTTTTCTATCGCACTGCCTTGTTTTCCTATCGCACTGCCTGATAAACGCATGTTTTTCTATCGCACTGCCTGATAAATGCATGTTTTTCTATCGCACTGCCTGATAAACGCATGTTTTTCTATCGCACTGCCTTGTTTTCCTATCGCACTGCCTGATAAACGCATGTTTTCCTATCGCACTGCCTTGTTTTCCTATCACACTGCCTGATAAACGCATGTTTTTCTATCGCACTGCCTTGTTTTCCTATCGCACTGCCTGATAAACGCATGTTTTTCTATCACACTGCCTGATAAACGCATGTTTTTCTATCGCACTGCCTTGTTTTCCTATCGCACTGCCTGATAAACGCATGTTTTTCTATCGCACTGCCTGATAAATGCATGTTTTTCTATCGCACTGCCTGATAAACGCATGTTTTTCTATCGCACTGCCTGATAAACGCATGTTTTTCTATCGCACTGCCTGATAAACGCATGTTTTTCTATCGCACTGCCTGATAAATGCATGTTTTTCTATCGCACTGCCTGATAAATGCATGTTTTTCTATCGCACTGCCTGATAAACGCATGTTTTTCTATCGCACTGCCTGATAAACGCATGTTTTTCTATCGCACTGCCTGATAAACGCATGTTTTTCTATCGCACTGCCTGATAAACGCATGTTTTTCTATCGCACTGCCTGATAAACGCATGTTTTTCTATCGCACTGCCTGATAAACGCATGTTTTTCTATCGCACTGCCTTGTTTTCCAATCGCACTGCCTGATAAACGCATGTTTTTCTATCGCACTGCCTGATAAACGCATGTTTTTCTATCGCACTGCCTTGTTTTTCTATCGCACTGCCTGATAAACGCATGTTTTTCTATCGCACTGCCTGATAAACGCATGTTTTTCTATCGCACTGCCTTGTTTTCCTATCGCACTGCCTGATAAACGCATGTTTTTCTATCGCACTGCCTGATAAACGCATGTTTTTCTATCGCACTGCCTTGTTTTCCTATCGCACTGCCTGATAAACGCATGTTTTTCTATCGCACTGCCTGATAAACGCATGTTTTTCTATCGCACTGCCTGATAAACGCATGTTTTTCTATTGCACTGCCTTGTTTTCCTATCGCACTGCCTGATAAACGCATGTTTTTCTATCGCACTGCCTGATAAACGCATGTTTTTCTATCGCACTGCCTGATAAACGCATGTTTTTCTATCGCACTGCCTTGTTTTCCTATCGCACTGCCTGATAAACGCATGTTTTTCTATCGCACTGCCTGATAAACGCATGTTTTTCTATCGCACTGCCTGATAAACGCATGTTTTTCTATCGCACTGCCTGATAAACGCATGTTTTTCTATCGCACTGCCTTGTTTTCCAATCGCACTGCCTGATAAACGCATGTTTTTCTATCGCACTGCCTGATAAACGCATGTTTTTCTATTGCACTGCCTTGTTTTCCTATCGCACTGCCTGATAAACGCATGTTTTTCTATCGCACTGCCTGATAAACGCATGTTTTTCTATCGCACTGCCTGATAAACGCATGTTTTTCTATCACACTGCCTGATAAACGCATGTTTTTCTATCGCACTGCCTGATAAACGCATGTTTTTCTATCGCACTGCCTTGTTTTCCTATCGCACTGCCTGATAAACGCATGTTTTTCTATCGCACTGCCTGATAAACGCATGTTTTTCTCTCGCACTGCCTTGTTTTCCTATCGCACTGCCTGATAAACGCATGTTTTTCTATCGCACTGCCTGATAAACGCATGTTTTTCTATCGCACTGCCTGATAAACGCATGTTTTCCTATCGCACTGCCTGATAAACGCATGTTTTTCTATCGCACTGCCTGATAAACGCATGTTTTTCTATCGCACTGCCTGATAAACGCATGTTTTTCTATCGCACTGCCTGATAAACGCATGTTTTTCTATCGCACTGCCTGATAAACGCATGTTTTTCTTTCGCACTGCCTGATAAACGCATGTTTTTCTATCGCACTGCCTGATAAACGCATGTTTTTCTTTCGCACTGCCTGATAAACGCATGTTTTTCTATTGCACTGCCTGATAAACGCATGTTTTTCTTTCGCACTGCCTGATAAACGCATGTTTTTCTATCGCACTGCCTGATAAACGCATGTTTTTCTATTGCACTGCCTGATAAACGCATGTTTTTCTATCGCACTGCTTGATAAAAGCATGTTTTTCTATCGCACTGCCTGATAAACGCATGTTTTTCTATCGCACTGCCTTGTTTTCCAATCGCACTGCCTGATAAACGCATGTTTTTCAATCGCACTGCCTGATAAACGCATGTTTTTCTATTGCACTGGCTTGTTTTTCTATCGCACTGCCTGATAAACGCATGTTTTTCTATCGCACTGCTTGATAAAAGCATGTTTTTCTATCGCACTGCCTGATAAACGCATGTTTTTCTATCGCACTGCTTGATAAAAGCATGTTTTTCTATCGCACTGCCTGATAAAAGCATGTTTTTCTATCGCACTGCCTGATAAACGCATGTTTTTCTATCGCACTGCTTGATAAACGCATGTTTTTCTATTGCACTGCCTGATAAACGCATGTTTTTCTATCGCACTGCTTGATAAAAGCATGTTTTTCTATCGCACTGCTTGATAAAAGCATGTTTTTCTATCGCACTGCCTGATAAACGCATGTTTTTCTATTGCACTGGCTTGTTTTTCTATCGCACTGCTTGATAAACGCATGTTTTTCTATTGCACTGGCTTGTTTTTCTATCGCACTGCTTGATAAACGCATGTTTTTCTATTGCACTGGCTTGTTTTCCTATCGCACTGCCTGATAAACGCATGTTTTTCTATCGCACTGCCTTGTTTTCCTATCGCACTGCCTGATAAACGCATGTTTTTCTATCGCACTGCCTTGTTTTCCTATCGCACTGCCTGATAAACGCATGTTTTTCTATCGCACTGCCTTGTTTTCCTATCGCACTGCCTGATAAACGCATGTTTTTCTATCGCACTGCTTGATAAACGCATGTTTTTCTATCGCACTGCCTTGTTTTCCTATCGCACTGCCTGATAAACGCATGTTTTTCTATCGCACTGCCTTGTTTTCCTATCGCACTGCCTGATAAACGCATGTTTTTCTATCGCACTGCCTGATAAACGCATGTTTTTCTATCGCACTGCCTTGTTTTCCTATCGCACTGCCTGATAAACGCATGTTTTTCTATCGCACTGCCTTGTTTTCCTATCGCACTGCCTGATAAACGCATGTTTTTCTATCGCACTGCTTGATAAACGCATGTTTTTCTATCGCACTGCCTTGTTTTTCTATCGCACTGCCTGATAAACGCATGTTTTTCTATTGCACTGCCTTGTTTTCCTATCGCACTGCCTGATAAACGCATGTTTTTCTATCGCACTGCCTGATAAACGCATGTTTTTCTATAGCACTGCCTGATAAACGCATGTTTTTCTATCGCACTGCCTGATAAACGCATGTTTTTCTATTGCACTGCCTTGTTTTCCTATTGCACTGCCTGATAAACGCATGTTTTTCTATCGCACTGCCTGATAAACGCATGTTTTTCTATCGCACTGCCTTGTTTTCCTATCGCACTGCCTGATAAACGCATGTTTTTCTATAGCACTGCC
This sequence comes from Squalius cephalus, assembly GCA_022829025.1. Lineage (NCBI taxonomy): Eukaryota > Metazoa > Chordata > Actinopteri > Cypriniformes > Leuciscidae > Squalius > Squalius cephalus. Next base: position 50,279,771 of record CM040795.1, on the reverse strand, counting down.
TGATAAACGCATGTTTTTCTATCGCACTGCCTGATAAACGCATGTTTTTCTATCGCACTGCCTTGTTTTCCTATCGCACTGCCTGATAAACGCATGTTTTTCTATCGCACTGCCTGATAAACGCATGTTTTTCTATTGCACTGCCTTGTTTTCCTATCGCACTGCCTGATAAATGCATGTTTTTCTATCGCACTGCCTTGTTTTCCTATCGCACTGCCTGATAAATGCATGTTTTTCTATCGCACTGCCTTGTTTTCCTATCGCACTGCCTGATAAACGCATGTTTTTCTATAGCACTGCCTGATAAACGCATGTTTTTCTATCACACTGCCTGATAAACGCATGTTTTTCTATCGCACTGCCTTGTTTTCCTATCGCACTGCCTGATAAACGCATGTTTTTCTATAGCACTGCCTGATAAACGCATGTTTTTCTATCGCACTGCCTGATAAACGCATGTTTTTCTATCGCACTGCCTTGTTTTCCTATCGCACTGCCTGATAAACGCATGTTTTTCTATAGCACTGCCTGATAAACGCATGTTTTTCTATCGCACTGCCTTGTTTTCCTATCGCACTGCCTGATAAACGCATGTTTTTCTATCGCACTGCCTGATAAACGCATGTTTTTCTATCGCACTGCCTTGTTTTCCTATCGCACTGCCTGATAAACGCATGTTTTTCTATCGCACTGCCTGATAAACGCATGTTTTTCTATTGCACTGCCTTGTTTTCCTATCGCACTGCCTGATAAACGCATGTTTTTCTATCGCACTGCCTGATAAACGCATGTTTTTCTATCGCACTGCCTGATAAACGCATGTTTTTCTATTGCACTGCCTTGTTTTCCTATCGCACTGCCTGATAAACGCATGTTTTTCTATCGCACTGCCTTGTTTTCCTATCGCACTGCCTGATAAATGCATGTTTTTCTATCGCACTGCCTTGTTTTCCTATCGCACTGCCTGATAAACGCATGTTTTTCTATCACACTGCCTGATAAACGCATGTTTTTCTATCGCACTGCCTTGTTTTCCTATCGCACTGCCTGATAAACGCATGTTTTTCTATAGCACTGCCTGATAAACGCATGTTTTTCTATCGCACTGCCTGATAAACGCATGTTTTTCTATCGCACTGCCTTGTTTTCCTATCGCACTGCCTGATAAACGCATGTTTTTCTATCGCACTGCCTGATAAACGCATGTTTTTCTATTGCACTGCCTTGTTTTCCTATCGCACTGCCTGATAAACGCATGTTTTTCTATCGCACTGCCTTGTTTTCCTATCGCACTGCCTGATAAACGCATGTTTTTCTATAGCACTGCCTGATAAACGCATGTTTTTCTATCGCACTGCCTGATAAACGCATGTTTTTCTATCGCACTGCCTTGTTTTCATATCGCACTGCCTGATAAACGCATGTTTTTCTATCGCACTGCCTGATAAACGCATGTTTTTCTATCGCACTGCCTGATAAACGCATGTTTTTCTATTGCACTGCCTTGTTTTTCTATCGCACTGCCTGATAAACGCATGTTTTTCTATCGCACTGCCTGATAAACGCATGTTTTTCTATCGCACTGCCTTGTTTTCCTATCACACTGCCTGATAAACGCATGTTTTTCTATCGCACTGCCTTGTTTTTCTATCGCACTGCCTGATAAACGCATGTTTTTCTATCACACTGCCTGATAAACGCATGTTTTTCTATCGCACTGCCTTGTTTTCCTATCGCACTGCCTGATAAACGCATGTTTTTCTATCGCACTGCCTGATAAATGCATGTTTTTCTATCGCACTGCCTTGTTTTTCTATCGCACTGCCTGATAAACGCATGTTTTTCTATCGCACTGCCTGATAAACGCATGTTTTCCTATCGCACTGCCTTGTTTTCCTATCACACTGCCTGATAAACGCATGTTTTTCTATCGCACTGCCTTGTTTTTCTATCGCACTGCCTGATAAACGCATGTTTTTCTATCACACTGCCTGATAAACGCATGTTTTTCTATCGCACTGCCTTGTTTTCCTATCGCACTGCCTGATAAACGCATGTTTTTCTATCGCACTGCCTGATAAATGCATGTTTTTCTATCGCACTGCCTGATAAACGCATGTTTTTCTATCGCACTGCCTTGTTTTCCTATCGCACTGCCTGATAAACGCATGTTTTCCTATCGCACTGCCTTGTTTTCCTATCACACTGCCTGATAAACGCATGTTTTTCTATCGCACTGCCTTGTTTTCCTATCGCACTGCCTGATAAACGCATGTTTTTCTATCACACTGCCTGATAAACGCATGTTTTTCTATCGCACTGCCTTGTTTTCCTATCGCACTGCCTGATAAACGCATGTTTTTCTATCGCACTGCCTGATAAATGCATGTTTTTCTATCGCACTGCCTGATAAACGCATGTTTTTCTATCGCACTGCCTGATAAACGCATGTTTTTCTATCGCACTGCCTGATAAACGCATGTTTTTCTATCGCACTGCCTGATAAATGCATGTTTTTCTATCGCACTGCCTGATAAATGCATGTTTTTCTATCGCACTGCCTGATAAACGCATGTTTTTCTATCGCACTGCCTGATAAACGCATGTTTTTCTATCGCACTGCCTGATAAACGCATGTTTTTCTATCGCACTGCCTGATAAACGCATGTTTTTCTATCGCACTGCCTGATAAACGCATGTTTTTCTATCGCACTGCCTGATAAACGCATGTTTTTCTATCGCACTGCCTTGTTTTCCAATCGCACTGCCTGATAAACGCATGTTTTTCTATCGCACTGCCTGATAAACGCATGTTTTTCTATCGCACTGCCTTGTTTTTCTATCGCACTGCCTGATAAACGCATGTTTTTCTATCGCACTGCCTGATAAACGCATGTTTTTCTATCGCACTGCCTTGTTTTCCTATCGCACTGCCTGATAAACGCATGTTTTTCTATCGCACTGCCTGATAAACGCATGTTTTTCTATCGCACTGCCTTGTTTTCCTATCGCACTGCCTGATAAACGCATGTTTTTCTATCGCACTGCCTGATAAACGCATGTTTTTCTATCGCACTGCCTGATAAACGCATGTTTTTCTATTGCACTGCCTTGTTTTCCTATCGCACTGCCTGATAAACGCATGTTTTTCTATCGCACTGCCTGATAAACGCATGTTTTTCTATCGCACTGCCTGATAAACGCATGTTTTTCTATCGCACTGCCTTGTTTTCCTATCGCACTGCCTGATAAACGCATGTTTTTCTATCGCACTGCCTGATAAACGCATGTTTTTCTATCGCACTGCCTGATAAACGCATGTTTTTCTATCGCACTGCCTGATAAACGCATGTTTTTCTATCGCACTGCCTTGTTTTCCAATCGCACTGCCTGATAAACGCATGTTTTTCTATCGCACTGCCTGATAAACGCATGTTTTTCTATTGCACTGCCTTGTTTTCCTATCGCACTGCCTGATAAACGCATGTTTTTCTATCGCACTGCCTGATAAACGCATGTTTTTCTATCGCACTGCCTGATAAACGCATGTTTTTCTATCACACTGCCTGATAAACGCATGTTTTTCTATCGCACTGCCTGATAAACGCATGTTTTTCTATCGCACTGCCTTGTTTTCCTATCGCACTGCCTGATAAACGCATGTTTTTCTATCGCACTGCCTGATAAACGCATGTTTTTCTCTCGCACTGCCTTGTTTTCCTATCGCACTGCCTGATAAACGCATGTTTTTCTATCGCACTGCCTGATAAACGCATGTTTTTCTATCGCACTGCCTGATAAACGCATGTTTTCCTATCGCACTGCCTGATAAACGCATGTTTTTCTATCGCACTGCCTGATAAACGCATGTTTTTCTCTCGCACTGCCTTGTTTTCCTATCGCACTGCCTGATAAACGCATGTTTTTCTATCGCACTGCCTGATAAACGCATGTTTTTCTATCGCACTGCCTGATAAACGCATGTTTTTCTATCGCACTGCCTGATAAACGCATGTTTTTCTTTCGCACTGCCTGATAAACGCATGTTTTTCTATCGCACTGCCTGATAAACGCATGTTTTTCTTTCGCACTGCCTGATAAACGCATGTTTTTCTATTGCACTGCCTGATAAACGCATGTTTTTCTTTCGCACTGCCTGATAAACGCATGTTTTTCTATCGCACTGCCTGATAAACGCATGTTTTTCTATTGCACTGCCTGATAAACGCATGTTTTTCTATCGCACTGCTTGATAAAAGCATGTTTTTCTATCGCACTGCCTGATAAACGCATGTTTTTCTATCGCACTGCCTTGTTTTCCAATCGCACTGCCTGATAAACGCATGTTTTTCAATCGCACTGCCTGATAAACGCATGTTTTTCTATTGCACTGGCTTGTTTTTCTATCGCACTGCCTGATAAACGCATGTTTTTCTATCGCACTGCTTGATAAAAGCATGTTTTTCTATCGCACTGCCTGATAAACGCATGTTTTTCTATCGCACTGCTTGATAAAAGCATGTTTTTCTATCGCACTGCCTGATAAAAGCATGTTTTTCTATCGCACTGCCTGATAAACGCATGTTTTTCTATCGCACTGCTTGATAAACGCATGTTTTTCTATTGCACTGCCTGATAAACGCATGTTTTTCTATCGCACTGCTTGATAAAAGCATGTTTTTCTATCGCACTGCTTGATAAAAGCATGTTTTTCTATCGCACTGCCTGATAAACGCATGTTTTTCTATTGCACTGGCTTGTTTTTCTATCGCACTGCTTGATAAACGCATGTTTTTCTATTGCACTGGCTTGTTTTTCTATCGCACTGCTTGATAAACGCATGTTTTTCTATTGCACTGGCTTGTTTTCCTATCGCACTGCCTGATAAACGCATGTTTTTCTATCGCACTGCCTTGTTTTCCTATCGCACTGCCTGATAAACGCATGTTTTTCTATCGCACTGCCTTGTTTTCCTATCGCACTGCCTGATAAACGCATGTTTTTCTATCGCACTGCCTTGTTTTCCTATCGCACTGCCTGATAAACGCATGTTTTTCTATCGCACTGCTTGATAAACGCATGTTTTTCTATCGCACTGCCTTGTTTTCCTATCGCACTGCCTGATAAACGCATGTTTTTCTATCGCACTGCCTTGTTTTCCTATCGCACTGCCTGATAAACGCATGTTTTTCTATCGCACTGCCTGATAAACGCATGTTTTTCTATCGCACTGCCTTGTTTTCCTATCGCACTGCTTGATAAACGCATGTTTTTCTATCGCACTGCCTTGTTTTCCTATCGCACTGCCTGATAAACGCATGTTTTTCTATAGCACTGCCTGATAAACGCATGTTTTTCTATCGCACTGCCTTGTTTTCCTATCGCACTGCCTGATAAACGCATGTTTTTCTATAGCACTGCCTGATAAACGCATGTTTTTCTATCGCACTGCCTTGTTTTCCTATCGCACTGCCTGATAAATGCATGTTTTTCTATTGCACTGGCTTGTTTTTCTATCGCACTGCTTGATAAACGCATGTTTTTCTATCGCACTGCTTGATAAAAGCATGTTTTTCTATCGCACTGCTTGATAAAAGCATGTTTTTCTATCGCACTGCCTGATAAACGCATGTTTTTCTATTGCACTGGCTTGTTTTTCTATCGCACTGCTTGATAAACGCATGTTTTTCTATTGCACTGGCTTGTTTTTCTATCGCACTGCCTGATAAACGCATGTTTTTCTATCGCACTGCCTGATAAACGCATGTTTTTCTATCGCACTGCCTTGTTTTCCTATCGCACTGCCTGATAAACGCATGTTTTTCTATCGCACTGCCTTGTTTTCCTATCGCACTGCCTGATAAACGCATGTTTTTCTATTGCACTGGCTTGTTTTTCTATCGCACTGCTTGATAAACGCATGTTTTTCTATCGCACTGCTTGATAAAAGCATGTTTTTCTATTGCACTGCTTGATAAACGCATGTTTTTCTATTGCACTGGCTTGTTTTTCTATTGCACTGCTTGATAAAAGCATGTTTTTCTATCGCACTGCTTGATAAACGCATGTTTTTCTATCGCACTGCCTGATAAACGCATGTTTTTCTATCGCACTGCTTGATAAAAGCATGTTTTTCTATCGCACTGCTTGATAAACGCATGTTTTTCTATTGCACTGGCTTGTTTTTCTATCGCACTGCTTGATAAACGCATGTTTTTCTATCGCACTGCTTGATAAACGCATGTTTTTCTATCGCACTGCCTTGTTTTCCTATCGCACTGCCTGATAAACGCATGTTTTTCTATTGCACTGGCTTGTTTTTCTATTGCACTGCCTGATAAACGCATGTTTTTCTATTGCGCTGCCTGATAAACGCATGTTTTTCTATCGCACTGCCTGATAAACGCATGTTTTTCTATCGCACTGCCTGATAAACGCATGTTTTTCTTTCGCACTGCCTGATAAACGCATGTTTTTCTATTGCACTGCTTGATAAACGCATGTTTTTCTATCGCACTGCTTGATAAACGCATGTTTTTCTATCACACTGCCTGATAAACGCATGTTTTTCTATCACACTGCCTGATAAACGCATGTTTTTCTATCGCACTGCCTGATAAACGCATGTTTTTCTATTGCACTGCTTGATAAACGCATGTTTTTCTATTGCACTGCTTGATAAACGCATGTTTTTCTATCGCACTGCTTGATAAACGCATGTTTTTCTTTCGCACTGCCTGATAAACGCATGTTTTTCTTTCGCACTGCCTGATAAACGCTTGTTTTTCTATCGCACTGCCTGATAAACGCATGTTTTTCTATTGCACTGCTTGATAAACGCATGTTTTTCTATAGCACTGCCTGATAAACGCATGTTTTTCTATTGCACTGCTTGATAAACGCATGTTTTTCTATCGCACTGCTTGATAAACGCATGTTTTTCTTTCGCACTGCCTGATAAACGCATGTTTTTCTTTCGCACTGCCTGATAAACGCATGTTTTTCTTTCGCACTGCCTGATAAACGCATGTTTTTCTATCGCACTGCCTGATAAACGCATGTTTTTCTATTGCACTGGCTTGTTCTCTTTCCCTTATAGAATCATGCCAGAGTCATTCATTTCCCCCCGTCGCACTCCCGAGACCGCCGAGGCCTCTCGAGGATCCGCGACCTGGGGTTCGGATGTAGAGTTCGAGGATGTGGAGTATGAGCAGACGGGCCTCGCCCTTTCTCTACCTCCCTCTCCCGAGCACGCACGTGGCATGCCAGTCGCGTTCACGCATGATTATTTATGCGAGACGGTTTCTTTCGGGCTGGAAGATGTAATTTATACTGCAGCTTCCGACTCCGAGGATTTCGGGCCTGCTTTAACCGACGACGTTATCCCGCCTAGCGGCCAGGAAACGCGGCCTACTGCGGCTTACACGGAGCTTATGGACGTGCTTTCGCGTGCTACGGAGAAGCTCGCTATCGACTGGCCTGACGAGCCCCGCGAGTCACAGTCGTCTAAACTCGACGAGAGATTTCTTAGTGGCCCTAATTCTAGGCCAAAGCGAAGAAAGCTGCCCTTTTTCAGTGATCTGCATCACGAGATTTCCAGATCCTGGAAGCAGCCTTTCTCTGCTCGTCTGACAAATGCGGCAGCCGCTGAATTCACCAACCTCGTGGGTTCTGTGGAGCAGGGTTATTCCGCCATTCCAGCGGTCGAGGACACATTAGCTAATCACCTCGCTCCGTCGTCTGCACCGTCATGGAAGTCACGTCCCTTCCTTCCTTCTAAAGCGTGTAGGACTACTTCATCCCTTATCGGGAAATCCTACATTCTTCAGGCCTACCAGGCGGACGTCCTGAAGGAAATGGACGAGGGAAATGGAGTGACTCCTGAAGCTGTCAAAGAGCTTCGTAAAGCCACGGATCTGGCCCTAAGAGCCACCAAGCACACTGCACGCGCTGTAGGCCGTTCTATGGCAGGTGCAGTTGCCGCGGAGTGCCATCTATGGCTTAATCTCACGGAAATCCACGACAAAGAGAACGTTTTTCTCCTAGACGCCCCCTATTTCACAGTCTGGTCTGTTTGGGGAGGCGGTCAACACGGTGGTTGAGAAATTCCGAGCTGCTAAGTCTCAGTCGGCTGCGTTTAAGCAATTTATGCCTAGGAGGGTTAGGGAATCTTCCAACCCCTCCCCTTCTCAACCCAGAGAACGCCCCTCTCATAGAGCGGAGTTCCCTACTAGGAGGAATGACCCGGCTCATCTCCCACCAACCACGGTTTGGGGAGCCCGCGGTCGCCCGTTTCCCCGCCAGCGACCTCACAGACGTCTTCAGCTGAAGCGGTCCAACAAACCGGCCGCTCCAGCTTCCTCGAGCCGTTCCTGACCCTCTAAAGGAGAGCTCCTCTCGATCTACGAGATTGGGACAGACCTCGCAAGCGTTTCTGCCCACCTCTCTAACCAGCTCTCCTTTTCCTACCCTGTCACCTTCGCCACCCAATGTGTTTCGAAGTGCAGTCCCTATTTTTCCCTTTTCACTCAATCCGGCGCGGGAGGAAGGAGACGCATTTTGCTCTCTCCACTCACCCCCGACGCACTTTATACCTGCCGATCGCATCCTCGGAGGCACATTTCGTTTTCCTCAGGAGCAGGCAGACCCAGTCACTCTGATCCAGGCAGTGGTACCTCCCATCACGTGTCAGGACGCCAGGTGCTCTCCTCCATGGCCAACCACGCCACCCCACGGGAATCAGCGCGACACCCTGACTCAGGTATGTCCTCTGCACTGCAACACCCCTCTTCCTATCACATTTCTTTCAAGAATGGGCGCGCCTACCAGGGGTATCGCCTTGGATCCTTCGCACAGTTCGACTCGGCTACACGCTTCAGTTTTGTCGCAACCCCCCCTGCTTCAACGGGGTCTTTCCTACTGTAATCGACAGCACCGCAGAGGCTTCTGTACTACAGCAGGAGATTTCGTCCCTTCTACTCAAAGGGGCGATAGAGGAGGTTCCTTCGGGGGAAATCGAACAGGGCTTTTACAGACGTTATTTCCTAGTCCAGAAGAAGGGCGGTGGCCTGCGACCCATACTAGACCTCCACCGACTAAATTTCTCTCTTTACAAAGGGAAATTCAAGATGTTGATGCTGAAAGCTATCATATCTCAAATTCGGTTGGGAGATTAATTCGTGACAGTAGACCTCAAGGATGCCTATTTTCACATCCAGGTCGTACGGCGACACAGGAGGTTCCTCAGGTTCGCCTTTGGAGAAAGAGCGTACCAGTACAGGGTCCTACCCTTTGGCCTCGCTCAAGCACCGAGGACGTACACAAAGTGTATGGATGCTGCTCTGGCCCCGTTGCGGCTCCAGGGCATCCGTATTCTCAATTACCTGGACGATTGGCTCCTTTTAGCCCACTCCAGGGAGTTAGTGACTCACCACAGGGACATTGTCCTTCGGAGGTCTCTCGGTTTGAGTTTAAATACGGAGAAGAGCGTTCTTACCCCAGCTCAACACACAGCTTTCTTGGGGGTACACATGGATTCCGTTCTGATGCAGGCCCGCTTGGCTCCTGCGCGTATTTCCAGTTTGGTGACATGATTGGCCCGCTTCACGCTAGGCCATCATGTTTCTGTGGGCACTTGCCGCAGGCTTCTGGGCCTCATGGCCGCAGCCTCCCCTGTGCTACCCCTAGGTCTACTCCACATGAGACCTTTTCTGTGGTGGATGAAGCTCTCAGGGGCTCGGCCCACGGGTCCAGCCCTTCGCCTGTTGAAGGTGTCGCGCAGTTGCTTCCGCGCCCTGTCAATTTGGCAGGACCCCCTCTTCCTTCGGAAAGGGGTCAGCATGGGTGCGGTATTCCGTCACCAGATGATTACGACGGATGCCTCTCTGACCAGCTGGGGAGCGGTTTTCGAATGCAGACCAGCATGTGGGATCTGGACTGGCGAGACCCTCTCTTGGCACATAAACAGCTTGGAGCTGAGAGCCGTCTTTCTGGCTCTGCATCACTTTCTCCCCTTTCTCAAAGGACACCATGTCATTGTCAGAACAGACAATATGGCGGTAGTGTCCCATGTAAACCGGCAGGGGGGTTCACTGTCGCGCACCCTGGACAGGCATGTGCGCCACCTCCTCCTGTGGTCTCAGGACAAGTTCCTCTCACTGAGGGCAGTCCATGTCCCTGGGATCCTGAACCTCGCAGCGGATTTTCTGTCGAGGCAGAAGCTCAGGTCGGGGGAATGGATGTTGAACCGCCGAACAGTAGCCCTGATTTGGGACGTGTTCGGAAAAGCAGAAGTGGACCTCTTTGCATCACAGGAGTCGTCCCAATGCTCACTTTGGTTCTCCCTGAGCCCCCCAGCACCGTTGGGGATAGATGCATTCGCCCACCCATGGCCGATGCGGAAACTTTATGCATTCCCGCCCTTCAAGTTGATCCAGGAGGTTCTGTCCAGAGTAAGGGAGAGCGGAGCCCGTCTCCTACTTGTAGCCCCATTCTGGCCGTCCCAGCCGTGGTTTTCGGAGCTTGTTCCTCTTCTGGAACCCCCCCCCCCCCCTCACCCCGACATTTGGAAGCTGTGTGTATGGCCCATCAGAGGCCGCTAGCTTTGAGCTTTGGTCTTCCCGCTGACGTCCAGGAGACCATTGCGAGTGCAAGAGCCCTTTCCACGAGAAGGCTGTATTTCTCTAAGTGGAGGATTTTTGAGTCATGGTGTTCAGCACACGCCAGGGACCCAGTCAGCTGCCCAGTGGCTTCAGTGCTGGAATTCCTACAGGAGAAGTTTGCTTCTGGAGCGGCCGCTACCACTCTGAGAGTATACGTTGCTGCTATTGCCGCTCAGAAAGAGTTGGATGAGATCCCCCGGGGTAAACTGAGGTTAGTCTCAGCATTTATGCATGGGGTTAGGCGCCTGAAACCAGCACGCTCCCCTGGAATTCCCCCTTGGGACCTGTCGGTCGTCCTGGAGGGCTTAACGGAGGCTCCCTTTGAGCCCTTAGAGTCAGCTCTGGAGCGGATTCTGACTCTCAAGGTTACTCTTTTGTTAGCTTTGACTTCGTTGAAGCAGGTGGGGGAATTGCAAGCTCTTTCTGTCAGAAAGTCATGCATGGACTTCGCTCCTGGTCTGGTCAGGGTGACTTTGAGACCGAGACCAGGATATGTGCCCAAAGTATTGTCCACAGCATTTCGCTCTCAGGTTATTAACCTTCACTCTTTCCATCCTCCTCCTTTTGTTTCTGAGGAGGACAGGAAACTAAATTTGCTCTGCCCTGTCCGAGCATTGAAGTTCTCAGGCATGTGATTGGCTAAGGACAAAAAAGCAGGAAAATATACTGAGACCCCCCCCCCCCCCCCCCCCGCCGATCAAACTGAGACACCCCCCCCCCCCCCCCCCAATAAAAGAGAGAGGTTATCGAAGCCCTCGTCCCACAGAAAATATCCAGATACTTACATAATTGTGATGAATTTAATCCTTTGTAAGTGATCATTTTGCAGTGTAAGATTACAGTTAACACCTTTAAATATTACATAAATGTATTATTATGTATTTTTATTAAACTTAGTGAGTGTATAAATCAGCAGCAAAAAGTAATTCTTGAAAAAATCTGCACAGTAATTTTATCAAATCTAAAATGTTAATAAAAACAAATTACTTTTAGTACTCTTATAAAATTCAATCAGGCAATCATACATTTGACAATTTTAAATTTATATATGAATGTCAAGAATTCAGAAGTGTGTATATTTATATAGCCTACACTACACTACACAGAAATAGCATACAATTAAATTATGCTTATTTTAAATGTATTGTGCAGGCTAGGTATACAAAAATATAGGCTTTTAATAATATTTCAGTGCGCAAAACTATGAAAATATGAAACGCTTCAAAACAGAGCGCACAAAGCGCGTATGCGCATCGCGGGCGCAGAATGATGTGCTCAAAGCAACATGGAGTCACAGTGTGCAGCGCTGCACAAGTGCGCATTTAAAAGTTCACGGCACAAAGCGAAGAAATGTCGAGCGCACAAATCCTAGTGTCTATCTGTCCAGCAGTTTATTGATCATTTGTTTCTTCACAGTTTTAAATTCCAGTTATTGTGCGTTTGATGCCGAGTCCTTGTGATGTGTGATCTAACAGGCACACGGTAGCGAGTCGTTTAAAAACAGCAACAAACTCCAACAAAATAAAGTCATTTTATGCAAATCCACAGCCTTTTCTCTACAGATCAAGCATTATAATGTGAATATCATATTGGAGAGAGTTTTACCGTGCGTGTATGCTGCTGTAACCGGACGAGGCGCGCGCGCTGTTTGTATACTGAATGTAGAATGACTGACAGCCGCAGAGGAGGGAAAACGATTTTTCGTAAACTTTAATGATGTAAATAGACTTCTGTCCCTCACATTAAGCTATGAAATAGGCTTCAGATGAATTTGTCACCCAAACTGACGTGAAAAAAGCGGGAGGCGCCGAAAAGCGCACTGTTTGCATCCCTGTACTTGGAAAGGAAGGAAAAATGCATCTCTTTGCCATCTGTAAGCATGGTGACGTGCCGCCCGGTGTGGCCCTGATGCGCGGGGACGGCGATTGTGGTTCCGTCCCGGGTTACCATGGTGACGGTTGTTTTTCTATCGCACTGCTTGATAAACGCATGTTTTTCTATCGCACTGCTTGATAAACGCATGTTTTTCTTTCGCACTGCCTGATAAACGCATCTTTTTCTATCGCACTGCCTTGTTCTTCTATCGCACTGCCTGATAAACGCATGTTTTTCTATTGCACTGCCTTGTTTTTCTATCGCACTGCCTTGTTTTTCTATCGCACTGCTTGATAAACGCATGTTTTTCTATTGCACTGGCTTGTTTTTCTATAGCACTGCCTGATAAACGCATGTTTTTCTATTGCACTGGCTTGTTTTTCTATCGCACTGCTTGATAAACGCATGTTTTTCTATTGCACTGGCTTGTTTTTCTATCGCACTGCCTGATAAACGCATGTTTTTCTATTGCACTGGCTTGTTTTTCTATCGCACTGCTTGATAAACGCATGTTTTTCTATTGCACTGGCTTGTTTTTCTATCGCACTGCTTGATAAACGCATGTTTTTCTATTGCACTGGCTTGTTTTTCTATCGCACTGCCTGATAAACGCATGTTTTTCTATTGCACTGGCTTGTTTTTCTATCGCACTGCTTGATAAACGCATGTTTTTCTATTGCACTGGCTTGTTTTTCTATCGCACTGCTTGATAAACGCATGTTTTTCTATTGCACTGGCTTGTTTTTCTATCGCACTGCCTGATAAATGCATGTTTTTCTATTGCACTGGCTTGTTTTTCTATCGCACTGCTTGATAAACGCATGTTTTTCTATTGCACTGGCTTGTTTTTCTATCGCACTGCTTGATAAACGCATGTTTTTCTATTGCACTGGCTTGTTTTTCTATAGCACTGCCTGATAAACATGTTTTTCTATAGCACTGCCTGATAAACACATGTTTTTCTTTCGCACTGCCTGATAAACGCATGTTTTTCTTTCGCACTGCCTGATAAATGCATGTTTTTCTATCACACTGCCTGATAAATGCATGTTTTTCTATTGCACTGGCTTGTTTTTCTATCGCACTGCCTGATAAATGCATGTTTTTCTATCGCACTGCCTGATAAATGCATGTTTTTCTATCGCACTGGCTTGTTTTTCTATTGCACTGCCTGATAAACACATGTTTTTCTATCGCACTGCCTGATAAACGCATGTTTTTCTATCGCACTGCCTGATAAACACGTTTTTCTATCGCACTGCCTGATAAACACATGTTTTTCTATCACACTGCCTGATAAATGCATGTTTTTCTATTGCACTGGCTTGTTTTTCTATCGCACTGCCTGATAAATGCATGTTTTTCTATCGCACTGCCTGATAAATGCATGTTTTTCTATTGCACTGGCTTGTTTTTCTATTGCACTGCCTGATAAACACATGTTTTTCTATCGCACTGCCTGATAAACGCATGTTTTTCTATCGCACTGCCTGATAAACACGTTTTTCTATCGCACTGCCTGATAAACGCATGTTTTTCCATTGCACTGCTTGATAAACGCATGTTTTTCTATTGCACTGCTTGATAAACATGTTTTTCTATCGCACTGCTTGATAAACGCATGTTTTTCAATCGCACTGCCTGATAAACGCATGTTTTTCTATTGCACTGCCTGATAAACGCATGTTTTTCTATCGCACTGCCTAATAAACGCATGTTTTTCTATTGTACTGCTTGATAAACGCATGTTTTTCAATCGCACTGCCTGATAAACGCATGTTTTTCTATCGCACTGCCTGATAAACATGTTTTTCTATCGCACTGCTTGATAAACGCATGTTTTTCTATCACACTGCCTGATAAACATGTTTTTCTATCGCACTGCCTGATAAACATGTTTTTCTATTGCACTGCTTGATAAACGCATGTTTTTCTATTGCACTGCTTGATAAACGCATGTTTTTCTATTGCACTGCCTGATAAACGCATGTTTTTCTATTGCACTGCTTGATAAACGCATGTTTTTCTATTGCACTGCTTGATAAACGCATGTTTTTCTATCACACTGCTTGATAAACGCATGTTTTTCTATTGCACTGCCTGATAAACGCATGTTTTTCTATTGCACTGCCTGATAAACGCATGTTTTTCTATTGCACTGCTTGATAAACCCATGTTTTTCTATTGCACTGCTTGATAAACGCATGTTTTTCTATTGCACTGCTTGATAAACGCATGTTTTTCTATTGCACTGCCTGATAAACGCATGTTTTTCTATTGCACTGGCTTGTTTTTCTATCGCACTGCTTGATAAACGCATGTTTTTCAATCGCACTGCCTGATAAACGCATGTTTTTCTATCGCACTGCCTGATAAACATGTTTTTCTATCGCACTGCTTGATAAACGCATGTTTTTCTATCACACTGCCTGATAAACATGTTTTTCTATCGCACTGCTTGATAAACGCATGTTTTTCTATTGCACTGGCTTGTTTTTCTATCGCACTGCCTGATAAACATGTTTTTCTATTGCACTGCTTGATAAATGCATGTTTTTCTATTGCACTGCTTGATAAACGCATGTTTTTCTATTGCACTGCTTGATAAACGCATGTTTTTCTATTGCACTGCCTGATAAACGCATGTTTTTCTATTGCACTGGCTTGTTTTTCTATAGCACTGCCTGATAAACGCATGTTTTTCTTTCGCACTGCCTGATAAACGCATGTTTTTCTATTGCACTGCCTGATAAACGCATGTTTTTCTATCGCACTGCCTGATAAACGCATGTTTTTCTATTGCACTGGCTTGTTTTTCTATCGCACTGCTTGATAAACGCATGTTTTTCTATTGCACTGGCTTGTTTTTCTATAGCACTGCCTGATAAACGCATGTTTTTCTATTGCACTGGCTTGTTTTTCTATCACACTGCCTGATAAACGCATGTTTTTCTATTGCACTGGCTTGTTTTTCTATCGCACTGCCTGATAAACGCATGTTTTTCTATTGCACTGGCTTGTTTTTCTATCACACTGCCTGATAAACGCATGTTTTTCTATTGCACTGGCTTGTTTTTCTATCGCACTGCCTGATAAATGCATGTTTTTCTATTGCACTGGCTTGTTTTTCTATAGCACTGCCTGATAAACGCATGTTTTTCTTTCGCACTGCCTGATAAACGCATGTTTTTCTATCGCACTGCCTGATAAACGCATGTTTTTCTATTGCACTGGCTTGTTTTTCTATCGCACTGCCTGATAAATGCATGTTTTTCTATTGCACTGGCTTGTTTTTCTATAGCACTGCCTGATAAACATGTTTTTCTATCGCACTGGCTTGTTTTTCTATCGCACTGCCTGATAAATGCATGTTTTTCTATTGCACTGGCTTGTTTTTCTATCGCACTGCCTGATAAATGCATGTTTTTCTATTGCACTGGCTTGTTTTTCTATAGCACTGCCTGATAAACGCATGTTTTTCTATTGCACTGGCTTGTTTTTCTATCACACTGCCTGATAAACGCATGTTTTTCTATTGCACTGGCTTGTTTTTCTATCGCACTGCCTGATAAACGCATGTTTTTCTATTGCACTGGCTTGTTTTTCTATCACACTGCCTGATAAACGCATGTTTTTCTATTGCACTGGCTTGTTTTTCTATCGCACTGCCTGATAAATGCATGTTTTTCTATTGCACTGGCTTGTTTTTCTTTCGCACTGCCTGATAAACGCATGTTTTTCTTTCGCACTGCCTGATAAATGCATGTTTTTCTATTGCACTGGCTTGTTTTTCTATCGCACTGCCTGATAAACGCATGTTTTTCTATCGCACTGCCTGATAAACGCATGTTTTTCTATCGCACTGCCTGATAAACGCATGTTTTTCTATCGCACTGCCTGATAAACGCATGTTTTTCTATCGCACTGCCTGATAAACGCATGTTTTTCTATTGCACTGGCTTGTTTTTCTATCGCACTGCCTGATAAATGCATGTTTTTCTATTGCACTGGCTTGTTTTTCTATAGCACTGCCTGATAAACATGTTTTTCTATCGCACTGGCTTGTTTTTCTATCGCACTGCCTGATAAATGCATGTTTTTCTATTGCACTGGCTTGTTTTTCTATCGCACTGCCTGATAAATGCATGTTTTTCTATTGCACTGGCTTGTTTTTCTATAGCACTGCCTGATAAACGCATGTTTTTCTATTGCACTGGCTTGTTTTTCTATCACACTGCCTGATAAACGCATGTTTTTCTATTGCACTGGCTTGTTTTTCTATCGCACTGCCTGATAAACGCATGTTTTTCTATTGCACTGGCTTGTTTTTCTATCACACTGCCTGATAAACGCATGTTTTTCTATTGCACTGGCTTGTTTTTCTATCGCACTGCCTGATAAATGCATGTTTTTCTATTGCACTGGCTTGTTTTTCTTTCGCACTGCCTGATAAACGCATGTTTTTCTTTCGCACTGCCTGATAAATGCATGTTTTTCTATTGCACTGGCTTGTTTTTCTATCGCACTGCCTGATAAACGCATGTTTTTCTATCGCACTGCCTGATAAACGCATGTTTTTCTATCGCACTGCCTGATAAACGCATGTTTTTCTATCGCACTGCCTGATAAACGCATGTTTTTCTATCGCACTGCTTGATAAACGCATGTTTTTCTATCGCACTGAAGAAACAGATGTGTGTTGCATGAATGACGACACATCAAGTCCAATAAACAACACACCTACTGCAGTCTCAATGCATGCATTTCAGAAGCGTGCATCAGTGAAGCGCAGTTTACGGTCCTCACAAGATACATCACTCATTACTACAGATGTTTGTTTGTCTCAAGACGGATCCAGTGTTCTCATATCGCAACACATCTCCGGTGCACCAATCAGCAGCTGCGCTTCTGCATTAACATTCCCACGCTCCTCTGCTGGGGCTGTGTGTGTTGCGTTCGGCAGATTTCATGATGCTGGAAGCGCTTTATCAAGACGACAGCAACATGACATACAGCTGGGCAAATACGCATTTCAGGATTAGAGAGAGAATATGCGTATGAAAGGAAACTCACCATGGCTACCATAATAATGCATTCTGGGTTCTGGCTTCATTTCCTTTCTGACTAACGTTATAAAGCTTCACCTGACTGTTTTTCCCTGTGCTTTCCCTTCAGCTCCTGGGAAAAAACACGTTATTTACGGCTCATCTGGGACCAGATTCCCGACCGAGACCTTCAGTTGATCCACATTATGATCTTACAGCACACAGGAACTGAGCGGCGCATAACAATAAACTCACGCTTGAATGCATTCATAGATGCAGGGAATCACTGGGCAGGATGTCTCACACACACACACACACACACACACACACACACACACACACACACACACACACACACACACACACACACACACACACACACACACACACACACACACACACACACACACACACACACACACACACACACACACACACACACACACACACACACACACACACACACACACACACACACACACCACTGCAATGGATCCAGATGCTCTCTTGAGAAATTCTCATTACTGCAATACACTTATTTTGTAAAGCATGTATTAAAATCAACTAATTAAAAACAGGCAATGATATTTAAATACTTTACCATGACAATAATAAGTTTTTTTTTTTTTTTGCATTATGTTAACGGAGATGGGAAAATTTAAATTAAACCATTTAAATAAATAAAAAACATTACAATAGTGAGATTTTGGGGGGAATTAAAAAAAAAAGGAAATAAATATTACAGTAATAAGACTTTTTTCACATTATGGTAATGACAAATGGGAGGAAATTAAATAAAAAAAAAATTAAAAAAAACAGAAAATCTCACTAAAATAAAATAAATAAAAACATTACAATAATGAAAATTAGGGGGGAAATTAAATAAAAATAATTTAACAAATTTTACAGTAAGGAGACTTTTTGCATTATGGTAATAACATTAGGGGGCAAATGATGTAAAAAATTACTGTAATGAGAAATTTGGGGAAATAATTTTTTTTTTTAAATAAATTTTTAATTTGTTCTCATGCTTTTCTTCTGATTCATAGCTGAAATACACCCGTCCAATAAACACCGAGCCAGAAGATAAGATGCGAACGCAGACCAAAACAACAGCCCACATCTCGGCAAACACAGATCCGCTCACGTTACACAGTGTTTACGTGCTGATGGGGATTTCATTGTGCTGCACGATCACACACACACACACACACACACTCCGGACGAGGGTTTCCCGTTCCCCTGCATGCACATCTGTGATCCATTCCCTGATCCGTGAGTCTCCGTTACAAAAACATCCCCCCACACACACACACACACACACACACACTCACTCTCATTCATCTTAAAGACACATGAGCGCGCGCGAGAATCACTGCTTTATACCTGCATATGCACATGGCAACACATCCAAGAGATATTCCCAGATCCGTGAGTCTCCGTTACAAAAACATCCGCACGCACACACACACACACACTCTCATTCATCTTAATGACACATGAGCGCGCGAGAGAAGCAATACCTCGCATTCAGCCACAATGTTGCCTGGTGACAGTCGCCGTGGTGATGTGACCGTCTCCGCACCAATGGACCACCTGTGACTAGACTAGTCAAATCAGCATGTGTGTGTGTGTGTGTGTGTGTGTGTGTGTGTGTGTGTGTGTGTGTGTGCGCACACTCACTCAGACTTGGCCAGTGCGCTCAGAGCCCGACTAAAGCACCAGCCTACAAAGGGCAGGTCTTGTCCGTGGAAGCCTGAGCGAGGGCGATCGAGGGTCGAGGCGGCGGGGACCACGGGCCGGTCCGGCTCCTCGAAATTAGAGGTGTCATCATCAGAGCGCAGAGAAGGAACAAACGGAGGGAGCGCTGGAGGAGACGAGAGGAGAAAACATGTGAGAGGGTCGGTGAGAAAAACAGACTGGAGGAGAGAGAGAGAGAGGGAGAGGGAGAGAGAGAGGGGGGGTCTCAGTGATGAGACTGTAGCGCAATAACTCGCTCGCCCGCTCTCTCTCTCACTGCAGCAGTCTTGGCTAATCAGAGTGAGTCACAGCCAAAACCCGACGCGAGATCCGCACACACACACACACACACACGTTTGTTTTGCTATGCTTGTGAGGACATTCCATATAGGCGTAATGGTTTTTATACTGTACAAACTGTATATTCTGTCCCTTTACACTAACCCTACCCATCACACACACACACACACTAACCCGACCCCTCAACCTACCCATCACACACACTAACCCAACCCCTAAACCTACTCATCTCACACACACTAACCCGACCACTAAACCTACCCATCACACACACACACAAACACTAACCCGACCCCTCAATCTACACATCTCACACACACACACACTAACCCAACCCCTAAACCTACACATCTCACACACACACACACTAACCCAACCCCTAAACCTACACATCTCACACACACACACACTAACCCAACCCCTAAACCTACCCATCTCACACACACACAAACCCAACCCCTAAACCTACCCATCTCTCACACACACACTAACCCAACCCCTAAACCTACCCATCTCGCATACACACACCAACCCAACCCCTAAACCTACACATCTCACACACACACACACACTAACCCAACCCCTAAACCTACCCATCTCACACACACACACACACACACACACACACTAACCCAACCCCTAAACCTACACATCTCACACACACACCCACTAACCCAACCCCTAAACCTACACATCTCACACACACACACACTAACCCAACCCCTAAACCTACACATCTCACACACACACACACACACACACACAGCTGTATTGACACACACTGCATCTGCCGCTAGGGTTTTTGTTTATACATTTACACAATTGATTTATTCATTTAAAAAACAACAACAAGAAGAATCTGACAGAAACACTGCACACACACACACACCATTCTTCAGCTCGTCTGAATGTGTTAATCACCTCAACAGCTCAACACACACACACACACACACACACACACACACACACACACACACACACACACACACACACACACACACACACACACACACACACACACACACACACACACACACACACACACACACAGAGCTGATTCATCTCAGAAAACGGACAATGAGTGGAATTAACAGTTGCAGGTCAATTTGACATCTAATCTAATCGATCACGATCATATCAGACATATAGAAATAACTACTGATTTATTAGTAACATTTTCTAGGGTGAAGCGGCCACACAATATGAATTTTATCCCAAAAAATGTAAAAAAAAAAAAAAAAAAAGTAATCATTTTTGTATGAGATAAAGTATATTCAGATGCTGTAACTTACAATATTTGTATTATATATAATATATAATATAATATATATAATATTATACTTATAAGAGATAACGTATGTTTTAGATGCTGTAACGTACGTTTTCCATTTTTAATCCTTTTTGTATGAGATAAAGTATGTTTTAGATGCCGTAATTCAAGTTTTTACCATTTTTATAATTTTTTAAGAGATAAAGTATATTCAGATGCTGTAACTTACATTGTTTACCATTTTTAATGATTTTTGTATAATATAAAGTATGTTTTAGATGCTGTAACTTACATTGTTTACCATTTTTAATGATTTTTGTATAATATAAAGTATGTTTTAGATGCCGTAATTCAAGTTTTTACAATTTTAATCATTTTTGTATGAGATAAAGTATATTCAGATGCTGTAACTTACATGGTTTACCATTTTCAATCATTTTTGTATAAGATAAAGCATGTTGATGCTGTAAATTACGTATTTTACCATTTTGAATCATTTTTGTATGAGATAAAGTACGTTTTAGATGCTGTAACTTTTCATTGTTGTAACATTAAGTATAAGATTTTTTTTAGTCCCTTGTGATCTTATTTAGTAAAAAGCAGTAAGTGGTCTCCGTCTATTAGAGATGCATGGATGTTCTAACGAATCAACTGTTAAAAACAAATCATCCATCCGCCACCCTTGTGTATAATTTTAGTTAAAGCTGTTAAGTTATTAAGCAATATCTCATGTAGTTTTTTTCCTTTGTGTTTTATATGATGACCACCAGGGGGTGCTTCAGCCACAGGTTTTCCTTGATTATTTTTCCCTGACGAGAGGAACGTAGTAAAAAAAATAAACAAAAATAAAAGAGTGATGCACGTTCATTGCATTTTACAAGAAATTAAGAGTTTTGTGTCTTTATTAAAATCAACACATTAATGATTTATCTCTCATTCACCCGCAATTAATTGTAATGGTTTTTTATTTTTTACTTGTCCCGCCCGACCCGTGGATCATACAGTGTTCGCTCGCTGATTTATTTTTTAACTAGTGCTGATTTTGCAGTGAACAATTTCGAAACAATCAAATCATGTCTTTTTTGTGGCGGGCAAAAAATAAAATTAATTAATTAATTAATAAATTACCAAACACAAATGCAAAAAAACTCAAACTTTGGAAAAATATTCAGATTTTCAGCTATATCGTCAGGCACTAGTGAGAAAGAGCCTTCATTCCTCATTACACAAACCCTTTAAATCAGACGGATTTCTGTCAAGTTGTTCATACGACAAGAGTTCAAGGGTTCAATCCTGAAGGAACAAAATCCTGTAGGAAACTCAGCAGGATGAGCAAGAAATTGGTGTATGTGTGTGTTATCTCATTATGGTTTGGCTGTGACTGATCTAAGAGCTTCTCTCTGTGGGAACACCTGCACACTCTATAATCTGACTAATTCCACCGAAATCCACCCGCTGCCCAAGAGAGAGTGTGTGTGTGTGTGTGTATTTAATATATTATTAAATATATGTTTTTTCCCCATTGACATGGTTTGTTATCAAACTTTATGGCAGTAAATACTATCATATGAACTGATCTACTGATATACACAACCGGTGAAAAGTTGGTAGTGTCTCTTAACAAACAAAAATAAATAAATAAATAAGAGTATCTTCTGCTCACCAAGGCTAAAAGAGTGAAATATTATTATAATGTAAATCATCTGTTTTCTATGTGAATATATAGTAAAGTGTAATTTATTCCTGTGAATGTTCAGCATCATTACTCCAGTCTTCAGTGTCACATGATCCTTCAGAAATCACTCTAATATGATGATTTGATGATCAAGAGACATTTATGATTATTATCAGTGTTGAAAACAGTTGACATTAACAATCATTCAAAAGGAGAAAGAAAGATTAAAAAAATTAATAATATTTGTATTCCTCAAGGATGCGTTAAATTAATCAAAAGTGACAATAAAGACATTTATAACGTTGCAAAAGAATCTATTTTAAATAAAATGTTGTTCTTTTGAACTTTCTATTCATCAAAGAATCCTGAAAAATAAAATGTATGCATTTCCACAAAAATACTAAGGGACACAACAGTGATAATAAGAAATGTATCAATACTGCAATGTGTTTACTGTGATATTAAAGTGCTAATACGGTGATTTAAGATGATGTGTGTTCTGCACACCCGGAGCTAACAGTCCTAAAGCCTTAAAGCAGATTCATAATAAACTCAGAGCTTTACGCCACAGGCTTAATGAATTAATTCAGATCCTCTGTGTTTCACTTAAACCTGCAGAGCAATCTGTGCACCGAGACACATTCCGGCCCGCTATAACAAATCCAGCAATTACACAAGAGAAGTAATCACTTTAAAGGCTACAGAAATAGCAGCAAGTCAGCGTAAGGATTAATAACCCGTAATTAACAGACACATGGAAAGATGTCATTGGCGAGGCCTTGTGCTTCAGGCCGGATGAGCGCTTCACTCACCGCGTCTCAGGTTGGTCCAGTCGACGGAGGAGAAGAACGGATGCGAGCGCAGGCCTTCGTATCCCAGACGCTCCCGAGATCCACATAACACACTCTGGAGGAGCTCCAGGAACTGAGCGCTGGCTTTAGGCTCCTCGGGGAACTTCAGAAAACGCTGAGAACATGAAAACATTACATTTTTGTGTGCGGAGTTGGGTTATGTGGCTTTAAAGACGATCGATTTAACTAAACTTAGTTGAAACTTGAACTGAAATGAGCTGAAGTACGACACTTATCTTCTACACTTAGAGCTGCTTATAGCTGAAGTTGAATATTATTTATAATAGATGATGAACTTTACAAACATTAATACTGTTATTTTTCTGTTTATCACTGTGAAGCTGCTTTGCAAAAATAATTGCATTGTATAAAGTGCAATAGAAATAAAAGTGGCTTGACTTGATATAGATAAAAATTAATATGTATTGCTATATATATCATTTCAACAACGTTCAGCACAATTCTTGATTTATGTATTCACTCTTAATTAAAACAAAGATTTACTTATAAATTAAAAAGGCCATATAATGTCCTTTTACAAAGTCTTGATGCTGTCTCAGGCTCTACTAGAACAGGTTTTCCTGCTGTAATGTTGATTATTCTCCTCATATTCTCCATTGTTGCGGCTCCTCTCTTCCCAGTCTGTCAGTAACGCTCTGTTTACTTCCTGTCTCTATGAAGCCCCTCCTCCTGAAAAGCACACTGTGCTCTGATTGGTCGGCTGGAGCAGTGTGTTGTGATTGGTCGAGCACTTCGAGTGTGTTTGGGAAATGCCCCGCCCCTTTCCATAACCGCCAGTTTCAACACACAACTAATTAACTCAACCAGGCCCCGCCCCTTTATTCTGCACATTAATTATTTAAATGAGGAATATTGTGACGTGTTCGTTCCCGGAAGAAACTCAAGACTACAATGGAGGCGTTTCAGGGAGTAATAAACGAAAGTGTGCAGCGAGGCGGATTAGCTGAGGTGACGTGATGCTAACAGACAGCAGACAAACGGCTAGTAGTGACATCAGCGGCAATCCACCTGTCACTCAAGTGGCCACGCCCTTAATTATGCAGAAATGTAAGGCATAATATAATTAAAACGGATGAGTTATATATCCGTATGGGCAGGATTTGCACCAGCCCACACTGCCAAAATAACCAAAACCTGGTTCAATGACCATGGTATCACTGTGTAATTACTGTGTGATTTCATGTAATATTCTAATTGTTTGAAATCCTGTTTTCGTGGGTTTTATGAGCTGGAAGCCCAAATTATGTACAAATAAACAACTAAATACTTGAAATCGTTTAAGTTGTGGGCCCTGAATCTATAATCTATGGAAGTTTAACGTTTTGAATGGAATTATGGAAATAAATAAACTTTTCCATGATATTAAAATTTTTTGGAAAGGGTCTGCATGTATATATATATATATATATATTTTTTTTTTTTTTTTCAAGGTACACATTTACATTCTTATCAGTTCTTGCTTTCCCTGGGAACCGAACCCATGACCTTGGCGTTGCAAGCGCCATCGATCTACTGTTTGAGCTTCAGGATTATTAATAATAAAAAGTAATTCACACTGCTGGGTTCACCTGAAAGTTGATGATGTTGTTGATGGTTTTAGTGGACGTGCCGTCAGCAAAGGGTGATTTCATGTAGATCATCTCGTAAGCGATGACTCCCAGGGACCACCAGTCGCTCTCGGGGCCGAAGCTGAGTCCCGACAGGATCTCAGGCGCCGTGAAGTCTGGAGTTCCCACCGGGAGTTTGGAGCACGTCACCTATTCCACATAACCACACACCAATGAATTAACCTCTGGATATCGAAGTAAAACACGGTGTACTGACAACATATTTAAACTAGGGCTGTCAACGTGAACACCGTGTCCTAACTACACGCAACGAGCGATAAAAGCCTCTTCTCCATGTTGATCAGAGTGTTTGTCCTAACCAGGAGCGACGGCGACACGCGACGATTCTAGTTTAGAAACGGTTTCTATTTTTCTGCGACGTCGCGCTGGAACAACAAACACAAAGTGTGGCGATGATGAGCTCAGGTGCTGTTTATGTGCTTTATTTAATGTTAAAAGCGTGTCATGTGACTCTGAACATCATTTAGTGCTCCAGCTTTGAGGCTGTAAAAGCAACAATGGAGAATTCACCTCAGATCTTCAAATTAAACACATGGAAACAAGAACGTTCAAACTGTGAACAAACAAGTGTATTCTTTGACAAAGATTGTTTGAGTAACTCAGTAGCCTATGTAGGCTATTTTATATAATGTTTAAATGTTGTAATATTTGTGAATTTGATTTTGTAGCGACTTATCCATGTTCTTGCGAGTGCCGTCGAGATTACTCTCTGGTGTGGCGAGACTCCGCCCACATGGTGTTCTGATTGGCTGACTCCGCCCACACTCTGTTCTGATTGGCTGACTCCGCCCACACTCTGTTCTGATTGGCTGTGGGTTTGATTGATTTTGATGCATTTCACAGTCGCGTCACATCTAGTGTGGACAGACAAATTATTTGTTGCTGGAATCTTATCGTATCGCGTCTGGTTAGGACAAGGTGTAACGCGTTAATGCATGTGATTAATATTTGTCCAGTTTAACGCGTTAAAGCAATTAACGCAGCATCCGTTTTTTGTCATTCTTTGGCCAGCATTACATTATATGATCACGCTCTTCTTCATGCAAATGCTTTTAAACCATTCAAGCGCAACAAGACAAAAGAGAATGCGCTGTCTGTGAATGTCCACACACACACACACCAGTATCGTGCGCACAGACAGCCACAGAATACAGTTCTCTTTCGCGCTTGAACGAAAAATAACACACACAATTATGCCGTTTTGTCGAGTACCCTCATACGAGCAGTCTTAAAAGAGTTAAAGTCTTAAATGAACGTAAGAGTAGTGAGAGAATGAGGCGTGTGTGAGATGTGTCGTGCAGCAGCGGCCGCTCTTAAAGGGACAGCAGCCAATAATTCTGTCTGTCAGGAGAGTTAATCACAGAACACAGGGAACTGAGGAAATTTATAAGAACTAAAAAGACTAAAGAACTTTTGTAGCTTTAATAAGGATTAGTCTATTTTTAATTTATAATTTATGCGGTGCAGACTGTTTGATAACTTTATTCAATTTCTGTATATTTGGAAGTGCACAGGTAAATATGACATTTATTATGAGTTTATGTGAGGATCGTTTGAAGTTTACTTAAATTAAAAGTTGTTATATTTTTTGAAGCCTAATAAATATAAAAAAATTTGATAGCTTTAAATTACACTGTAATGTTGAATGGCTAAAATTAATGTTTAAAATTCTGGGAAAGAAATATTTTCTTCGAGACATCAATGGCTATATTAGTATCAGAGATACTGACCTTTATTCATAAAAAGATGCCATTAAACAAGTATTTATAATATACTGTCTTTATGTTGTTTCTACATTAATTTGGAGATTAACTGTGAAATTGTGATTAATCTAGTTCATATTTTTAATCGATTGACAGCACTAATTTAAACACATTTATTCAGCATCACATGAAAGGGTTTCTCTCTGATAAATATATATATATATATATATATAATAATGTCTTCACACTCGTACCGTTCTGTTAGCCGTCAGTCTGGCTGCCGATCCGAAGTCGGCCAGTTTAATGTGACCCGTGCGGTCGATCAGAATGTTCTCTGGTTTAACATTCCTGACAAAAGAAAGAGAACAAGCAGAAATGTAATGTAATGTAAAAATAATTAATTGTTTATGATGATTTATTATTATTACTATTATTAAATAGTAATAGTAATTAAAAATTAAAAAAAATTATTATACGTAAATTATTAATAAACTAGCATAAATATGTACAATGGGTGTATGTATAGAAAAAATATATATATAAATGTGTAAGATACAAAATTATACATAAATTATTAATAAATCAGCATAAGTATGTACAATATGTGTATGTGTAAAAATAAATATATTAAAAAGATACAAAAAAGTATACAAATTATTAATAATGTCAAATGCTCTCTAGAGTGAGAATGCCCCTCCCTCTAATAAATACCACCTATCAGTGACTAGCAATAACAAGTAGCCAATCGTGTTCATGGATGAGAAGTGTTTGGTGTACCTGTGAACGTATCCCATCTGATGCACCGAGTGAAGGGCCTGTACGAGCTCGGCCAGGTAAAACTGAGCCATAGACTCGTCTATCTGATCTTCATATCTGTTCATCAGAGCCATGAGGTCACCGCCGGGCAGATACTCCATCACCTGCTCAAACACACACACACACACACACACACACACACACACACACACACACACACACACATACACAAACACTGGTGAAGAGTCGCAAGAGGAAAAACACAAAACTGACCAGATTCATCTGTTCATTTCAATTAAAGAAGCTCACAAAAGCTGAATAAGACACACTTAAAAATGTGTGAATATCATTGCATTATGAATAGAGAAAATATCAAACAAATTAGGGCTGCATGATTAATCTAAATTAAGCGATCATTAAACAGCAACGACTGCGGATTTAATTAAATAAATATGAAGCGCGACACTGTTCTTAATTCAGTGTTTAATATTTAGTTTATTTAGTTTAATACTATTATTATTATTATCATCATCATTATATAAAGCTTTAAAATCATTTTCATTTGAAATATTATTATTATTATTATTATAATTATATGGAGCTTCTAAAAAAACATTTTAAATATTATTAATAATTATATAGGGCTTTAAAATAATTAGCATTTAATTACTACTACTAATTATTATTATTATTATCATTATTATTATTATTATTATCATCATCATTATTATAATATAGAGCTAAAAAAAATCATATTATATAATTCAAAAAATAATATTATTACTTCTATTATTAGTAGTAGTATTGAGCTTTTGCATCAATTGCATTTTAAATATCATTATTATTATTATTACTATATTATTATTATTATTATTATTATAATAGAGCTTTAAAAGAAATTGTGCAGCTCTAAAACTAATTCTATAAAATCTTTTCTCTTCATCATTTTTGCTCAATTTAATTTAATCAATTAGGGTTTTTTCTTCCATATGATTTGTTTGTGAAGTTTACAATCTTTCTTGATAAATGACTCTTGCTTTGACATTTTATTCTAATGCAACGAAAATCAAAGTGTATCATATTTATATGACCACATGTTTAAAATAAGAACGAAACTCAAAGCATCAGATCTCACAACGTGATATTACATAATAATCACCTGTAAGTGAATCTATTATTGCACATTATCAACCAAAAAACGACACAGACGTCTGATCGAATCACATGGGTTTAATTAGCAGCCACTCGTCTCTCAATAAAAGCTTGTGGTTACACCATTATCAATCTAATTAGACAATTAGCTAGTTAGCCTAAACTGCATCTGGAGAGTGTGTTCGGTGTTCGTATAAACCCAAGGAAAAGCACAGATCTGACTGAACAAAGAGAAGAGAAAGCCAATGAACGACTGCATGGTTATTTATAGCAGAGGATCGTCAGCCTGAAACCACACCACAGGCTGAAGTTAATTATTCTATACAGGACATAAACATCAGCATTCAAACAGAGATTTCTCCAGCACAGGAATGAATATACGCAAATGTAAACTGTTAAATATTTACTGTGATTATTCAGTGATTTACAGCAGCGCCGCGTCTCTAATTGAGCATCGGCGAGAGTCTCGTTTGACCAATTCATCAAAAAGTCATTTTTATAAGGGAATGCAAAATAGCCGTTCCAGAGTGATTTTACTGGAATAGAGCATGAAAGTGATCATAATCATTCAAATGATGTCCCAAAATTCCCTAAAGATTGCACGGGACTCGGCCACGTGAAGCATGTGAGAGGTATTCACGAGCGCCATTTGTATCATTTATCTGAATTACCATTGGCACCGCATCTCAAATGATGTTGCGTTTAATCCCATTCTCTGGTGGAATAGACGTCTGAAGCATCTTTTTATATTAAAACGGCTGATTCCTTCGTTTCGCTAAGACTAATTACACATCTGGAATTTGTGCATCCAATACACACACATTGAGTTATATAACAGAGTAATTTGGCAAAATTACAGCTTGATTGGAAGTGACGCACAGTGATAATTGTCTCGTGTTTCATCTCAAGCACTGACACTCCTGGGTTAATGAGTTACAGTAACTCTGAATAAACTTTAATAGGGGCGAAACTGGTAATGATGGACAAGATGTCATGTGGGACAGTGGGTGCGCGCGGTAATGCTAACCGCCACAACAGGAAAGAAGAAGAGATGATCTATGTACTAGGGATGTGACGGAGAGGATGCTTTCCATTTGATTTTTAATCGCTAATTTCTATGGAAAGGAACGAACTGAAAACGCTCGCTCTGTTCGCTCTGCGCCCGCGCACCACTATGAATGGACGTGCGCATTTTAGTTTCACTTTCAAATTAGCCCCAATTCGGGAGCGAATTGCCCGAATGGTGAGTTCATTAGCCTATTATTCTTAATGAAAAACACAACAACACTACAGTCCAATGACAAATGCGCTTAAATGGGCGCTTTTACATTACGCTTTGACACTGAATATTCCTCCATCTTGTCAGTCAGCTCTTTGTTCTCGTTTTTTCACAATTATACATAAATTATATAGATTACGGTCTTTCTTTTCCAAAATATAAAAAAATAGATATACACATTTATATTTACTATTTCTTTTTCCCAAGAAGGGAAAATTAAAAAACACAAAACGACATCATCTTTAACTCAGAAACAAATACCGTCCAATCAAATGCTCTCTAGAGTGAGAATGCACCGACTATCGTAGCAAGCCTACTATGCACCCACCCAAAACAAGGCGTTTCTCAAAACAAAGTACTCAAAGTTCAGTCTTGCGTCCTTGGTATCTGGAGTACAAACTTACAAAGATGGGAGGACGCATGTTCGGTGACTCTACAAATGTGACCCGCGCTGGCAAAATGCGTCGCAATGAGCAAATTTTCAAAAATGAGTTATTTTCTATAAAAAAATAAATAAATAAATAAAAACTTTCAAAATGATGTATGATTTGTTGGAATCTCTTTTTATTAAATTTCAGTTTTAATGATCAATATCCATCATAATAGATAGATAGAATGATAGATAGAATGATAGATAGATAGAACCATATATGGAATATGTTCCATGTTGAACGACAGGCAGACAGACAGATAGACAGACAGACAGACAGATAGATAGATAGACAGAGAGACAGAGTGAGAGAGAGTTTGGTCGCTTCACCTACTGCTCATGTCTCGGCAGCAGCACTGTAGATTACGCCATCACTGATATAGACAACAAGAACATCAACTATTTCACAGTGATGCCACAGCTGCCGTTATCAGACCACAGTCACACAGTCCTCAGTCTGAACAGATCCGGGAATCTCCGGCCTGGTTCAGATCAGAAGGCTAAACTGCACCCCCTCCCCGCCAGATTTATATGGAGTAAAGACAGTCCTGCCCAGTATGAAGCCCAGCTCCACAGCACTCGTGTTCAGAACATGATAGACTCATTCCTATCTACTTCATTTAGTGAAGAGAAGAAAACTATCAATTTAGCAACTCATCAATTAAATGAAATATTTTCTACAGTGGTCAGAAAAGCCCTGAGAAAAAAAACTAAATATAGATGTAAGAAAGAAATTGCTAAAGATGATTGGTTTGATAAGGAATGCCAAAAATTAAGAAAAGATTTACGGTCATTATCAAATATAAAACACAGAGACCCTGCAAACCAACAAACACGAGACGAATATCAGCAAACCCTCAAAACATATAAGTCACTCCTAATACAGAAAAAAGCTGATCACATGAAAGCAAAGCTTAATAAGATTGAGGAGGCAGTCGATCAGAATTATTTTTGGGAATTATGGAATAATTTAGATAAATCAAAAGAACCCAAACACATTCCCATCTATGACCCAAACATCTGGACAGAACATTTTGGAAAACTCTACTCACAAAACGAACCAACCCTCACCCAAAAACATCTGACCTCCCAACTATACACCCTGGAACACACTGTAAAAGACCAGCTCAACCAGTTAGACCAGCCCATATTACTACACGAACTGACAGACAAGATCAAATCCCTAAAAAATAAAAAATCCTGTGGTGTGGATTTAATATCTAATGAGATGCTGAAACACAGCAGCCCCAAACTGAAAGAAGCAATTCTAAAATTATTCAATCTTTCATTAAAATCAGGACACTTTCCTGAGATCTGGAAAGAAAATTTGATTACACCAATTTATAAACAAGGTGAGAAGTACGACCCAAATAATTATAGGGGCATCACAGTGAGCAGCAACCTGGGCAAACTCTTCTGCTCCATCATCAACGACAGACTAGTCCAGTTCATCCAAGAACACAAGATCCTCAACAGCTCTCAGATTGGCTTTATGCCTAAAC
>CM040795.1:50160383-50240383 GCA_022829025.1 Squalius cephalus | reverse complement strand
CATTGTTTAATTTGTATCTTAATTCTACAGTTTTTATTTATGCTTCTGCTTCTA
Organism: Squalius cephalus; assembly: GCA_022829025.1. Lineage (NCBI taxonomy): Eukaryota > Metazoa > Chordata > Actinopteri > Cypriniformes > Leuciscidae > Squalius > Squalius cephalus. The sequence goes on along the minus strand of CM040795.1, from coordinate 50,240,329 downwards.
ATGTGTTCATTCATTCTTGTTTATTACTGACTATTGCAACAAATTACCTTATAAAAACACAAATACATTGAGTGAGCAAACAGTTCGGTGAGAAAAGTATGAAATAAATATGTTTAAAAGTATGTATAAATATGCAAAAGAAAAAAAGAAAAAAAATCAATTAAAAGGAGTTAATGCTGAATTATTATTGTTCTTTTTTTCCCCTTTTTTATCGTGGTATTGACTTTGGTATCATGTATCGTGTACTTTTGATGATATCAGTTCCAACTAATAGATTTTTGGTATTGTGACATCCCTAATGCAATCCCAATAGTTTGAAGAGACTTAACCCTGTAAAGCCTGACCTATACAAAATAGTTTTTTTTGTTTATTGAATAATTTATAATGAGAATATGAAAACAGCTTATTTTATTCAGAGGCCCAAACTAAGCAAAATATGCAATTTGTTGCAGATGCTAATATTTATATGGACAAAAAGCTGAAATTCTGATGCTTGTAATGTAAATCAATAAGGTCTTTATTTTTTACAGTACAGCAGATTCTTACATGAAATTCATATTAATATCAATCTTCACTCTATATCTGCCAATAATGTCTTGTTATAACGCTTAGTTTTATGATCAAAGCTCTGTAGTTTTAAAACATATATTGATGATTGAAAGATGAACAAATAAACCTTCCTCAAAACCCTGATGATCATATGTGATCCTCGTGATTTGTCTATGAAATTATGTCTGGATAATCAAGCAAACTTCAGCTGCTTCAATCCAGTAATTAACAACATTGAAGTTACAGTGATAGTGATTGAAGTAATAGTGAACAATACAAAAAGACGAGCTGAAGGTGGACGTTTGTGCAATTATAGTAATTATAAAATTATAAACTATTAATCAGACGACAGAAGTAGGCCTAGTAGATTATGCGCAACTGGTTTAACGAGGCCTTAGGCTTTTTTAGGGTTAAAGTTAGTTTAAATATCTGCATATTTACAGTAGCTTCCGGAATAATAACGAACAGACATTTGAAGGAAACTCCTCCTTCTGTGGGACACAAAAGAAGATATTCTGAAGAACACCACATTGGACCCCATTGACTTTCATTGTATGTATAAAAAAAAAAAAAAAAGAGACATTCTTAAATATACGATATATAAATAATATAAACGACATAATCATGATTATTTCAGGAAAGAACTTTTCCTCAAAGTTAAGTGAAACCCTTAGCTATAATGTCACTGAGAGTTTCATTAATAATTGAATTCGCAGGATTTCCCAGACTTCTCTAATGTTTTAATCAGGTGTTTATTAAGCTCAGCCTCATGCCAACACATCGAGACAACATGTTTGATGGCTTAAACCAGCATATTTTCTCTAAACAACAAAAGCTGGATTCTCACACTCCTGAAGGGTCACCAGGAAAATGCAGATCTCCTGTTCATTACGGATATATTTTGGTCAGATATACACGGTTAGTAACATCAAAGGCTCTTTGGCTAATTGCGAATGCAAGTGTCTTCACGCAGTAAAGGATTGTGGGATTGGATGCTGAGGGTTCGCTCTGCTGGTCTTAAGCAGAATCACAAGACATGTAAATGAATGAGACTTCACTGAGATGAGAGCAATGTTCTCTTTAGAGGAAATGTGAGACTGTCTTTCCACGAAATAGATTGAAATGAACGATTTTGAGAGCATTAGTGTCATTTCATATTTCATGTCCTTCTCGATCAACGTCTAAATGGCCGTTCACGCTCCGCGATTTTGCAGACTGATTTTTCAAAGAAAGTTGGTGATTTGGCAATGTTGAAATGAAGTGCTAAAAGCTTGGTGTGAAAATCTGAGGCTTGTTTAAGTTGCAGACATGAGGAACATGCATTTATTCTACTGTATTTTGTGTAGAGCTGCACAATATATTGAAATTATCTAAATATCGCAAATGTATACAGTACCAGTCAAAAGTTTGGAAACATTACTATTTTTAATGTTTTTGAAAGAAGTCTCTTATGCTCATCAAGCCTGCAGTTAAAAAACAAAAAAAACAAAAAAAAACAGTAATATTATGAAATATTATTACAATTTAAAATAATGGTTCTCTTTTTTAATATACTTTAAAATGTAATTTATTTTTGTGATGCAAAGCTGAATTTTCATCAGCAAGTACTCCAGTCTTTGGTGTCTTATGATCCTTCAGAAATCATTCTAATATGATGATTTATGATCAATGTTGGAAACAGTTGTGCTGCTTAATATTTTTTTTATAACCTGAGATACTTTTTTCAGGATTATTTGATGAATAAAAAGTTAAAAAGAACTGTATTTATTTAGAATATAAATCTTTTTTAACAATATACACTACCGTTCAAAAGTTTGGGAACAATAACTATTTTTTTTTTTACGAAATTAGTACTTTAATTCAACAAGGATGCGTTAAATTGATAAAAGGTGATGGTAACGATTTATATTGTTAGAAATGTTTTTATTTTGAATAAATGCTGTTTTTATGAATAAATGCTGTTAACGTTTTACTCAATGAATCCTGAAAAAAGTATTCCAAAAAAATATATTAAACAGCACAACTGTTTCCATCATTGATAATAACTGAGTATCAAATCATCATATTAGAATGATTTCTGAAGGATCATAAGACACCAAAGACTGGAGTACTTGCTGATGAAAATTCAGCTTTGATCACAAAAATAAATTACATTTTAAAATATATTAAAAAAGAGAACCATTATTTTAAATTGTAATAATATTTCATAATATTACTGTTTTTTTTTTTGCTTTTTTGTTTTTTTAACTGCAGGCTTGATGAGCATAAGAGACTTCTTTCAAAAACATTAAAAATAGTAATGTTTCCAAACTTTTGACTGGTACTGTATATCGCAACGGCTTGCAATTACTGGGGTCATGAAGAAAAGACAAAGAGAAAAATCACTCGCTGAAAGAAATGTGTTTCTTTATGATTTGATATTTAATAATACTGATTCTATGATGTATAAATATAAATTTAAAAGCAAAATGTGTGAAAAAAAGAGTAGCTATAGCTAATAAGCCAATAAGTGCTCCTCTGCCGCCATCTACTGGTTAAAGTAGTAATTTCATGTCTTTTTATTTTTTTAATTAAAAGTGTTTGTTTGCCACTCATCTTGAGTCTTTCAGTTTACAAATGGGGACAACCTTTGAAGGATGAACAAATAATGTTTTTAGTCATCACATTAAAAATAACATTTAAACAGCTTTGAAGTGCTGGAAAAAGTGTGAAGCACTTGAAAGTCCTTGATAAGTCACTCTCAAAAGGCCATAAAATGTAAAATGTATTAAGCATGGTTTCAGTTAGCGTTACCACATTAAATCCATGGTGAATGTTGGTGATTTGTGGAATGAAAAGCCTTCAATAAGTTGCTCGCTCCTGGTTTCCACATCAGCGCTGTGTTGTAACTCGCACATCTCTCCAGGAAAAATCCTCTATAACTCTGAATCTAAAGTAAACCTCATGTCCTCATCTTCAGGTCAATCTGAAGCTTTCTACAGATGAAAGACTCAGACACGGTTTATACAGGACAGGAACACTGAACCCTCGCTGTATCATCCCCTGCTATGATCACAAACATCCATTAGAAAGACAGACAAAGCGTGTATTTACGCCCCACCGTTGAGGCAGAGGAGTTTTAGTGCAATAACGCAGCCACATCATGCATTATGCCATTTTTTATGCCTTGATGTTGTTTTCAGGCTCTACTAGAACAGGTTTTCCTGCTTGAATGTTGATTATTTTCCTCATATTCTCCATTGTTGCGGCTCCTCTCTTCCCAGTCTGTCAGTAACGCTGTTTAGTTCCTGTCTCTATGAAGCCCCTCCTTCTGAAAAGCACACTGTGCTCTGAATGGTCGGCTGGAGCAGTGTGTTGTGATTGGTCGAGCACGCCGAGTGTGTTTGGGAAATGCCCCGCCCCTTTCCATATAACCACATGTGCTTATAATAAACAGAACAGTCCTGTGTGTTGATGTGGAGTGAATGCTAATATAGTTATTTTCATATAGTTATTATTCTTGGTGTGAATGGGCCTTTAGTCGAATCAGATCACATGATACCAGACAGACATGTGAGATCATGGGCTCTATCATACAAGCGCGACCCAAGTGTGTTTTGCTAGTTTCAGCCTGACGCAGTTTTCATTTTCACGTCCTGTTGTTTAAATAGCAAATATATTTGGGTCCCATTTGTGCGTCCATGGGCGGCTGGTCTGAGAATGAGGTGTGTGTTCTGGCGCATTGTTGGAGCATTGCTATTTTTAGGAACTCAAATACACTGAGCCATTGACCAACAAAAACCTGGTCTAAAGTCAATGGCGCAATTTTTTTTTATTTAAAGAGCGCGTTAGTAATGTGTGCCTATAGGCGGGTCCACAACGCATGTACACTCTGCTTATTACACACACACACACACACACACTCTGCTTATTACACAATTATTACACTTATCACAAATATTACACTTACACATTATTACACTTAGCCTATTACACACACACAGTCTGCTTATTACACACACACTCTGCTTATATTACACACACACACACACTCTGCTTATTGTACACAAACATGCCAAATATTAAAAATAAAAGGATTACAATGTGAAAGATTATTATTGTGTACATAAAGATATGGTGGAAAACTAGCAAAAGTGGATTCGGACGCCCTAAGTGTAACTGACCGTTCGCAAAGCCCCGCCCCCTTTAGTTACTGTTGCTATGTCCGACAAGCCACACCATGTTCTCACGCAGTGAAACACACATCTCGGAGCAGAGAGGACACTGACAACACACAGGACAGACCAGGATACTTTCTGATATGAAACAGTCTCACCTTTCAAACTTGGTAATTTTTTTACAAAATTTAAACATTAAATAGCGTTCTGTGTCTCTTTAATGTGTCGGACAGATCGCTCAGGTAAAGCGGCTCGTGAACCGATCATCTCTTCCTTCTAGTTCGTTTATAGCATCAAATAAACGTGAATGAACATCAGAAGGAATGTTGTTTTAACCGTGCAAAGACGTCAGTACACGTTCAAATCCTCCAACGTTAATCTACTAACTCTCCTGACTGCTTTGTCGGACAAAAATGGTGGATTCGGCGGATTATGATAGGTCAGATAGCCTGTCAATCAAACTCCCTGTGAAGGGTCAGTTGCGCCCTGCGCTTTAGACCATGAGCTTAGATCCTTAAACTAGGACCCCATTACTCACCAGACAGACGTGGTCCTGGTCCTGGAAAGCGTGCTGAAGTTGAGGGATCCAGGGGCTGGAGTTCAAGGCCAGGATTGTTCTCTCCTCCTCAAAGAACGGCTACACCAGACAAGAATTGAGTTTTATTAGATCCTGAGATACATGCAACAGATAATAGTAAACTCAGTCTGCCATTTTATTGAAGCTTTTATGCATTTATTACAGTGCTAATAGTCCTGGAGTAACAGAAGGATAGATTTCTTGCTCAAGGACACAGTGATGATAGTAAACGCAGTTCATTCATGGAATCCTGTTGCACACAAGCACTAAAAGAAGAGTGAAGCTTCGTTGGGGAATTCTTTCACCCTATTTCTATTGAAATAATTGGATTTAAGCGGTAAAAAATTTGCAGTAAACAGTGGCTGACACTAATTCCTAATCAGACCTTTACAAACCAGAGTTGTGTTTCAGTTCTGATATTCAGTCCTGTTTCAGGCCAGACAATACAGGCAAAAACTGCTTTTTGGCTTTTCATAAAGTGTTTTTTAGTGGACAGAAAACACCCAAAATACCCTTTTAACTGTATCTTTTAGAGCACTTTATTTGCGTCTGTAGATTTTAAAGGTTTTCTCAACATGAGTTTTTCCTCCTACATTGAGCCAGAAATCTCCACTTCAGTAAAACTTTCATTCACCAAACTTTACAGTTTTATTACCTATGATCTGAAGGTTTTTACAGAGGGGTTTGTTCATATATAATTTTCCTGATTTTATACAACATTTTATTCCTAACAAAATGGCGAAAATGTATTTATTTTTGGCTGTTGACAGTATTTTCTGATTTGTAGAGTGATAAATAATGGATATCCCAAAATCCCCTCAGTAAAAACCTTTGACTCTAATATATCAAAAAAATTAAACAAGAATTTTGAACCTGACTGAATTCATCCAATGTTCATATTTTTGTTCTAGAAATATATGCAAATTAGTGCATATTTAATTAGATAGTGCCTCATTTGCATATTTAAACATAACATTTCTGAAAACTTGTAGTACAAAAAATTTTGGCAATTATTAATGTAATCAATCAACTGGTGAAGTATGATGATATTTATTAGTTATTGTTTTACTCTATTCACCAGGGGTGTCTCTCCTTAAGATACTGTTTGTGCAAGATATTAAGGTACGTTTTTTCTTTAGTGCTTAGAAGCAAGTAAACGAGATCTTAGACTTTGCTTGTCACAACTTGTCACATTTCCCCTGTTTAGGACAAGTAAATTGTCTGTCCACACTAGAGCCCGACCGATATGGATTTTTGGGCGCCGATGCCGATACCGATAAAAAAAAGCCAGATACCGATATATCGGCCGATATTATTTATGTGTATATTATAATACAGTAGCAATATTATTTATGTGTATTATAGTACAGTAAGTTTGGACACACTTTACAATTGGTGTGTACAAACTTTTGATGGGTACTAGAGCCCGACCGATAAAGGATTTTGAAGGCCGATACCGGTACAAATATTTGTTGGTTTTAAAATCCGATATTCCGATATATCGGACGATATTTTTTATTTTTTTTTCAGAAACGCGCAACAAAACATTAACAAATTTCCCTAACATTAGTTATTTGTAGTTATTTATGAGTTTTAACTAAAATAATATGATAATGCATTTTAAAAAGAAACTTGTTTCTTTTATTGTCACAACAGAACAGAAGAACATCAAAATATATTAAAGTTCTGATAAATAAAATGTATAAAAATACAAACTTAAGATTTTTTTTTAAGACTAAACGTTTAGTCCTTTGAACAAAAACAACAATTTCACATTAAAATTGACAACAAATTCAAATAGTCATAATTTACTCTCTCAAGTTGTTTTTTTCTTCTGTTGAAAATAAGTTATTTGGATGAATGTGGGTAACCAAACAGTTGATGTACCCCAGTGACTTCCATAGTATATTTTTCTCCTTTGGAAGTCAATGGGGACCAGCTACTGTTTGGTTACCCACATTCTTCAAACTATTAATATTAGAAAAATATTAGAAGGAAATTAATACAGTTGGAACAACATTAGAGTGCCTGTAAATAATGAGATCATTTTTATTATTGGGTGAACTATCCCTTTAAGGACAAGAGGCAATGTGTTTACAATTGCTACTGTCTCTTTAAGAGCTGAGCACGACACGTCTAATGTACACGCATTTGACAAGCAGATTTTCTCTCAATTTTGCCTTCACTTTAGACAACCGACTTTGTTTATGTAAATATTGTGTGTATTTAACAGTATTAGCACAATAATACTCGAAAGATAACTTAGTCCAGTATCCAGGCGCTGGTAGAAAGGCTTTTAGTGCATGTGAGCTTCACATGTACGCGCTGAGAAACGCACACGTTAGAACAGCGCATCAGCATTTAAAATTAAATGTTTAACCGACAAAGCATTAAAGCACATGCACATTATGAACTTTTGTGAACTGCAGTGTTAACATTTTATGTGAATATAGCCTACGTCGCGTTGTTCCGCTTCACTCTCGGCTTATTTAACCGCAGCAAAACTGGACATGAGTCACGAATTTTGTCATCCTTATTTGAGTTAAGAGAACTGATAGGGATGTTCTTTTAATTGTTATTCAAGCAATGTATGTCTAGTGAGTCGTTACCAACTCACCATGAACACACTTCACCGATGATCTCACTCGCGGTTCTCTCTGCCCGACTCTGGCTGGATCAGCAGGTTGCAGAATGTGTGGCGCGTTATACACGAGTGTTGCCAACAGGGACGGTGTAGAGTGCCCTCTGGTGGACTAACTATACAACGCCAACACTCATAACATGGTTGAAGGGTGTTTCGTCCGTTTTTATTTTATTTTTGAAATATTCATTTATCGGCCGTTATAAATGCCGATACCGATAGTTTTGAAAATGCCTAATATCGGCCGATAATATCGGCCTGCCGATATATCGGTCGGGCTCTAGTCCACACACTGAAAAATCAGCAAATCAGAACATATCAGTAGTTCCTGCGGTGCGAACGCGCAAAACACCAGGAACTTCCACCAATAGTTCTAGGAACTATGAAAAGGTTCTTCCGGTGCGAAAGCCCCACATGTATATTACGTGTTCAATATACAGAGTTTCATCGCCATCTACTGGCCTGGCAGCAGAATACAGCGTTTTTAGTCTTTTTCGCGGATCCGTGTGAATGGGGATCGTTTTGTCAATGGTGTCGTCTTGCGCACAAAACTCAAAGGAAAAAAACGTCTCTGTTATGTCATGCAAACATACCCTTCAAAAAAAGGGTGAATTTTAATTTTATGCCGTCAATACGAAGCTGTGACGAGTAGGATTTTGCATCAGTGATGTTTCACAGTTGGCCGAGAGTAGCGTGACCGAATAAGAAACCAAACGACTGACATAATATTGTGATAAGCACAAAACCAGTCACATGGGTCAATTTTTTTTTTTACATTGAGGTTCATAAATCATCTGAAAGCTGAATAAATAAGCTTTTCATTGATGTGTGGTTTGTTAGGATAGGACGATATTTGGCTGAGATACAACTATTGTAATATTCGAAACATTGAGAAAATCTCCTTTAAAGTTGTTCATTTATGTTGGCGATTGTGCTGCATTCACTCACACAAATACATGTTTTATATATTTACGGTAGGAAATGTACAAAATATCTTCATGCAACATGATCTTTACTGAATATCCTCATGATTTTTGGCATAAAAGGAAAATGGATAATTTTGACCCGTACAGTGTATTGTTGGATATTGCCACAGATATACCCGTGCGACTCGAGACTGGTGACGTGATCCAGGGTCACAATATTAACATGCAACTCAAAGCTTTCTCCAAGTCCTGGTCAGGACACAGAACAGCGCTTCACCGTAACTCACCTTGTCCTGAGAACGCAGGCTGGTTTTGTCCATGATCTTCATGGCGTACACGTCTCCTGTCGCTCTCTCCTTCACCACCTGCACCTCAGAGAAGTGTCCCCTTCCCACAATCCCCCTCACCTCAAAATCCCTCTTACCAGGGAGCAGTTCCTGAACTTCAGCCACCACTTCACAATCTGAGACACACAAACCAACACCATCACAACACTACAAAAAACAAGGCGTGACTGATTTCATGACACACAAGTAATGATGAAACTGGAGGAAAGGTATTCATCTTTGACATTCAGCGTCATGTTGAATTATTGTGTGCCTGACAGAGTTTAGTGCTCATCTCATGAGTGTGGGAGAGAAATATATAAATAAAACCTTAAATGTTTGTAAGGCCACTTGGACATTTTACATTTGCAATTAAATAAAGCAAATTATTAATTAGTTCCATCATCTAGCACTAGCATATCAGGAAAGTGTTAGATTTTACACTATCATTTCTTGAAGTCAGCAGCAATGTGCATAAAAACAGTTTGTTCCCTAAAAAAGTACAACCATCTTTATTAAATGTAACTTTACATGCATTTACGTTAAAGGGGTGGTATAATGCCCTTTTCACCAGATGTAAAATAAGTCTCTGATGTCCAAGAGAGTGAGTGTGTGAAGTTTTAGCTCAAAATCCACCACAGATATTTTTATATAGCATGTTAAAATTGTCACTTTTTGAGGGTGAGCAAAAACACGCCGTTTTTGTGTGTGTGTCCCTTTAAATGCAAATGAGCTGATGCTCCCGGCACAGGGGGCGGAGCTTCGAGAGCTTGTGTCCTTTTACCTCACACACACACACACTGAACATTTAAAAAACTTTTAGCCTTTTTATGTTCAAACTGGAGTCGGACAAAGATGGAGAGACTCAAGAAGAAGTGACAACATGTAGACAACATTTCTGAATGGTTAGTTGGTGAATTTATGTAGCTTATGTGTATCTTAGCTTATCTTCTAGTCATTGATTAGCATATTCTGTCAGGATAATCTATAAATCGCATTCCCGGGGGCGGGGTTTATGTAAATGCTAGGGCTGGTGATGTCACTAACCCGGGAGGAATGTGGTGTAGTCTCTACCAGCCGTTTGTTGTAGTCCTTAAAAAGCGATTTCTGTAAAAGTAAATATCTCCCTTTGCTTTGAACTTTGAGCGTTGTAACTTTACAGATGTTGTTTATGCTCAAACAGCAACATTACACACTAACTAAAGTTAGAAAAGTCAGATCATAATCAACCACCCTTTTAATATATTTTTGTTATTTTAACGAAGTAAGAAATAATCTGTTCATCATCTATTAAAGTAATTAATTATTATTAAATGAATCATTAGCTTATCAGTCAGAGTTCCAGTACCACTGTATTACTAGAAATGTCTGCAGTGAACAGTGAAGTTTTGTTCTGTATTTAAAGATAAAAATTGTCATCATTTACTCAGTCCAAACTTGTATGCCTTTCTTATATGAAACAGACACTTACATTTATTGACAAAGTTGGCCACATGTTTGATCTTCATGAGCTCCGGTGTGGCGCACTCGTGATAGAGCAGAAGCAGAGCATCGATCAGTCCTTCTCTGGTCACGCCGCTCACTCCTGTGGAGCCCAACACACTGCACTTGCCCTGGACACACACACACACACACACACACACACACACACACACACACACAAGGTTTCATACAGGGAGACGGTTTGAACACAAATCTATCAGACTATACTTTACAGAAATGCAATAATCACATCTTTAAATGCAGTTACAGACACACCAAACATCTAGTAAGAACAGGGGTCTATACCATGACGCCAGTTTAGGGGGCTAGACAAGTTTCAGTTTAGTTTGCGCAACCCTGGTTCAGGGTTCCCACACCTCGGTTCACTTCAGATTGAAGGACTTTCCAGGTCCAACAGCCTCAAACTCAAGGACTTAATGTGGGGACACACTTATTGTGTCCAACAACAAACGTTGAGGTTCCATCGCAGTAGTTTTGTGCAAGTGTGGACCGTACCATTTTTAACCACCGCGGCTAGAAGCAACGGAGATAAGAGAACGACTTCAACTTCTCAAGCAAGTGTCAACGTTGAATGACAAAACGCTAGTTTCATAAAGTATCATTCTTTTCAACATTCCTTATTTGTATATTCAAAAATATTTAAAATAATCTAATTTAATACAGTTATAATTTTTCAATGTAAATTATTTTATTTTATTGGTAACAGCCTAGTGTCTAATTATTTTAATTGAATATATTGATCAAATTTAAGACTTTGAAATGAAAGATGGAGCATACATTTAATAAAATTAGGGGGAAAATGCCCTTTATAAAGGTACAAAAAATTAGTGTTTTCAAACAGTGATGTAATGAAACATTGACAATTTAAGCTTGAAGGGAGTAAAGCCTCTGTTTAGGCTATTAAGGAAATGTAATTTTGCCAAAAGAAGAACTTTTATTTTAAATAAATGTTCATTTTAAATCAGCCTACTTCAGTGTGATATGTTACCATATTATCATGCTTAACACTGAGAGTTTGAATAATTGTAATGTGATGATCAGATGCAGATATCTAAATCAGAGAATATAGGCGGTTTGCGGGTGGATTATTTATTTTTAATAGACTTCGGGTGACTCAAAGTGCACCAGATTAATGAATTTATCTTTATAATGTGCAAAATTTTCTTCCGGGGGGGCATGCCCTCGGACCCCCCTAGAGATACCAAGCTCCACCAACAAAAAAATGTTTGAAACACATTAGGCTATATGATGATCTACAAAAAAATACACATTTAATTATCTTATTATTAAAATACATTATTATGATTTTACCACCTCCGCCTCATTTTGAGCCAGGAAAAACCCTGAAATAGGCAATAGGCTTCTTGTAAAGGTATTACTTTTACCAGTAATTAGAATGGTATTTCAGTGCACTTAACTTCTAACTTTTGGGAGTTGATAAAAACAGTTCTCTTTTGGATATATAATAACAATGAGATATTCTGTAGCCTACTGATTATCAGTTTGTCGCATGTTTAGACCTTGTATGTGTGTTGCACTTGGCGATCGCGGTGGGGATTGATATGGTAGTGGACCATGATGGTCATAGAAGAAGTGAAGGAGCAGTACCCCCCAATTATGGTGGGGTAATTCGCACTCTGCGTGTAACTAGCGTAAATCAGGCAAGCTAGTGCGCATAGGCCACGAAGTGTTGGTGAAATAACACATTAGCGGAGCGGGGGGAATCATACGGAATTTTATCCAGAAAACTTCTTGCACAAAATAAATTCAAGCACTTTTAAAGGACCTGTATCGGTGTGTGTGTGTTTTCAACAACTTTCCAGGGCCTTGAAAAAATGTTTTCAGATTCACAAGCTTTCAAGGACCCGTGGGAACCCTGCTGGTTTTTAAGCACCATGAAGGTGGTTTGGCTTTTAGCAGTGTTCCTCGTCATAGTAACTAACGCTCCACGGCTAACCTGGTCCGGGTCAGGTGATGTTCCAGGTAAGAGGTTGCAAATAGGGGTGTGCCGGTTTCAGAATTGGTGATGACGGTTATGACGTGAGTCAAATGTGACGGTTCGTAACATAACCGTCGTGGGGTTTAGTTTGAATAAAGGAGCAGACACTGATTAGCTATTTGATCGCCTAAATTAAAAAAAACATTTTTTTATATTTGTGTAGTGTTCAATGTTGTTATCGATAGAGATACGCGGATGGGGTATTATTTCATCCGCAACCGCATCACAAAACTCATCATCCACACCAACGTTTTTTGACCAAATTTCAAAGCTGCACCCGCCCGCCATCCGCCGATTGTTTTGCGGTCTATGGACGATGCAATGCTCTGCTGATGCGAGCCGCAAGAAAGCCCTTGTCTGTTCTAGAAAGGATGCAGCAAAGATATTTAATGCTAATGTATGAGGCATAGGCCTACGCTGAGTTTCATTCATTTACGATGAGATGCGCTCTAGTTCACAATGCAATGCAAGTGAACGCGGCGCACCGGCGCATCCATGTCACGGTTATTATATTGTCATTTGCTTTTTATTTATTAAATACATGCAATTGGTTGATGAAACATTTATTAAAATTAAGATACAATTTGTACAAAACGAAATTCGCTTTAAAGAAAGGCTTTTAACAATGCAATGCAAGTGAACGCGGCGCGCTGGCGCCTCAATGTCACGGTTATTATATTGTCTATATACAATTTATACAAAACGAAATTCGCTTTAAAGAAAGGCTTTCTACAAAGAAAAAACTTAATGAAGTGGTAAAAATCATGTCTGACGATTTACAAAACAAAACTTGCGTTGGTACTTGGCAAAGAATACAGTTGAAAACGACGTAGACCATTTATGACACAGACTGTTAACAATTGTTTTTAATTAGTGTTTAAACATTCTCTATGATAAAATTTTTTTTGTAAAAAGTATTTTAATAACACGGTTTTGGCGGTTATAGAGATCTAATGACGGTGTTCGACTATAACCGTCGGTCTCACGGTTATATACTAACCGTCACACCCCTAGTTGCAAACCGAACTTGGACCAATCAGCAGTGAGCAAAGTGTCACATGTGTGATGCGATAAAGTCACTCCACCTGTTTCTACTCCACATTAAAGGTCACTGCACAGCAAATGATTTTTAAAGACACAATCATTGATCACACATGACTCTCACCTGGAGAAGCTGATTGAGTCGAGCGCAGCGGATCGTGATGGAGTCGCCGGCGGCCAGGTCTCGAACACTGCCTTGACCTCCATACTTAAACTTCAGCATCACTGCAGGACAAACATCATCAACACACTCAATCAATAGACCTTATTCAGAGCAGCGCCATGACACGTGTGAAAGCGAGGCTGTGAGGGACAGACTTGCCGTGTTTCCAGTGGCATCCGCTGTAAAAAGCTCCTAGATTACTTACAATTTTCCACGACTTATATTGTCAACTGAAATTTCTTGGAAAGATATTTCCCCAGTGTTTCATGAGCAGAACAATCCAAAAACACATTAAAAGCCCATTGAAAAGATGCACGTCTGTCCCTCCCAGCCTTGCTTTCATTCCCATTAAAAATTAAAGATGGCGCTGCTGTGAATAAGGCCAATACAACCTGCTAATGATGATGTCCAATTACATTATTTGCTGTGTCCCAATCCTAGTAGTTATCAATAGCTTTTCATCAGTGTTGCCTATATGATGCTTTTTTTCCTCTTCTTTTTTCATTGTAAAGCACATTCGTCAATTTGTGTTGTTTTAATAGTGCTAAATAGATAAAGTTGCTATTGCTGGCTAGCTAGCAGAGAAATGCTGTCCAAGTATCCACAGTTCACTAGGATCTGAGACACATGTAAACTGTATTAGTGATGATAATAACAGCTCTAAAACACATAACAATGGAATTATCAGTATAAAAATCAGGCTTGAATTAAACTAAAAGCTTATAAACACAAAGCAGATCAAAGATTGTGGCATTTTTATAGATTTTAAACGATCCTTCTTTCTTAATTCTAAGTCTTGCAACGTTATGTAAACTATACATGTAGTTATGCGCTTTTATTACTAAGTTAAACGGAATATTTGTATTTATTAATTTTTCACACGAGAGGAATATTTATACTGAATATTAATAAAATAATCTAAATTTAAATTCATCTGTGACCGTGTTCAACAACATAGTAACTTATCTAATAATTTTCAGGATAACAAACATCAAAACCGATGAACTGATACTCTCATACATCAAACATGACAGCAAACTACCAGTGTCATTCAACAAACAGATTATGAGAATAAAATGACATCGCTTCTGAAATCATTCATAACGAAATTTGACATTATTTTGACATCGCGCGACAATATTTCAGCTTGACACTTTCCCTCGTCATTTCATAACGTTCGTTTTTAACAGACACATCGAGAACAGTTCGACAGAAAATGAGAAATATGCTCACCGAGTGTTCATGTGAGAATATTTGAGCCAATAAAATAGATTAATCTCTAAACTTTAGATGAACATCGCTGACTGACGCTGACTGACTGAACCTTCAACGTTTCCTGGGAATTTCAAATTTTGCGCGTTCAGCGCGGCAATTCATTGGCCGACGCACCCAAAATACGTCACGACGTTCGCCTAAGCTCCGCCCACAACCATCATTCTCCGCGACAAATAGTTTTGTTGTTGTTATTCGGGAATAAATACAGACATTATTAAGTATATACAACATAAATGTGAATTATAATATAATTGCTAATTGCAATAATTGGGAATAGATAGCTAATTTTTTGCAACAACAAAAAAAGTCAAAAGTACATTGATGATAAATATAAACTATAGTCTAAATAAATAACTCTTATAAATGAAGGTCAAGTCAAGCAAATTGCATCATGTGATATGCACTAAATTAAGAAGCATGTTAATATTCCAAACATGATGATCATTGTAAGGCAAATCAGTTTTATTTGTTTAGTTCTGCAGGGAATATTAAAGAAAAAATGATTTTAAGAACATTTCAGGACTTTAATGCTTTAAAAAGATGATTCAGCTTTCTCAGTGTTAGAAGCCGAACTCTGGATGAAGTTTTGTTTACATCACAACACACTGACCTTTGACACACACACCCCATCTGACGAGCCGTGGAGAACAGCAGCATTTCTCTTATCGAGTCTCATTGGCTTGTGAAGATCTGGTTTCCCTGGCGATGCCTGTGAGCACCATGGCAACAGCCTCCCCGAGCTGGGATGGAGAGAGACATGGGAAATCATAGAGACATAGAAAAGAGAAAATAGCCGTCTAGAATAGGTAGAAACGATCTGAGGCGACGGACGAACAAAACCCTAAATACACAAATCATCTCATAATCAGAATTTGTGGAGACCAAATGTAATCATCTAAAGGAACAGCTCATCCATAAATCCTAATTCTCACACTATTTTGGAGCACAAAAAGAGATGTTGCATTTATGCATTTAAAAAAAAAAAAATCATGCCATATTTGCATCAGGTTTCATTCAAATTGCTTAGAAATCTGTTCACTGTGAATTTGAAATCTACATTTGTTCTGTTAAAAAAATATGATCAAGATTCATGTTTAAAATTCAGCTATAGCTGTGAAACAAGCAATATTCAATTCATTAAAATGCATGTGTCAGGAAACCCAGAACACACAAATTAACATATAATCAGGATTTTGGAGATCAAGTATAATCATTTAAAGGAATTTGAATTCACTCATAAATCCCCATTCTCACCCTTATATTAATTTGGAGCACAAAAAGAGACGTTTAGCAAAATCTTGACCACAAAAACACTGTTTCACGAGATTATTGCAGATAATTCCCATGCATTTGGATCGAACATAAACTAATAAACTGAATGTGATGCATATTAGTCAGGCATGCATAAATTAGTTGGATTTATGCATTTTAAAAAAAATCATGCATATTTGCATCTATATGATAGCAAATATGCATGAAATCTAAATAATCAGATTTATTCAAATTGCTTAGAAATCTGTTCATTGTGAATTTCAAAACTACCTTTACTCTGTTAAAAAATGTTTAAAAATATTGAAATGAGCAATATTCAATTAATTAAAATGCATGAGATTGAAATCAAGTTGATGGTAAATATATAAACAACCTGATTATTGTGTTTAAAACACATTCAGTTCATCAGTGCTGTTACAGAAATCTGTTTCAATATAATAATTGATAATAAAAATATGCATCACATTAAGTTCATTAGTTTACGTGATCCATACGGATGGAAATATTAAATGCAATTCAAATACATAAGTCTTAAAGTCCCCCTGTGGTGTAAATCCAGCTTTTAATGTAGTTTATGAGTCTATGTGGTGTGTTTAATGTGCTTTAAGACAAATCATGTGTAAGTTCATAAGTCGACAGCATTGCTGAGTATTTCCTCCTTAAAACTGCAGTGAACCAAAGACAGTCTCAAAAACACGCTTTGAAATCGCTGGTGTTTCTGACGTCACAAACTACCTTGTAACCAATCAGATCAACGTGTGATCGTCAACCAGTGGATCTCTGAGCTGAGTGAGTGAGTGGAGGCGGGGCTCATTTGCATATTCATAGAACCACGCATACTAAATGAGGCGAGGGTGTCGAGTTACATTCAAGCGTGTTTTAAGGGATTTTCCAAAGAAAAAACTTTTAAATATGTAATTTTGGTGATCAAAGATGAGTTTTAAGGGATAAATGAATGAGGCTTTATCATTTAAATAAATGTATTATTAATGATCTTAAGTGCTTCACACACGATGGAGACACGACCTCTCGGGTCACGGCACCATCTGGAGCTGAAACTACAACACCAGACGTCATGCTGCGTTTACGCTGAAGGTTTAATGCACACACATGATCTTTTGACCATTTCCCGCCGGTTTACACGCGACTGGTGTCTGATGTCTGTGTTTACACACGACTGGTGTCTGAGATCTGTGTTTACACCAATCCCACTTACTCTGCGATATCCCTCTGGTTTTGAATGGCTGTGCTATTAAAATTACTGGTAACACTTTACAATAAGGTTCATTAGTTAACAATACATTAGTTAGCATGAACTAATAATGAACTGCACTTATACAGCATTTATTAATTTCAACATTTACTAATACTTTATTAAAATCTTGTTAACATTAGTTAATGCACTGTGAACTAACATGAACTAACAAAGAATAGCTGGATTTTTATTAACTAACATTAAAGATGAACAAAACGGTAACAAATGTATTGATGATGGGTTAGTTTATGTTAGTTAATGCATTCATGTTCATTAATGAACCTTATTGTAAAGTGTTAATAAATTATTTAATTACTTGTTAGCATGGATGAGTTAAAACTGGAATGACTGATGACTGAACAAATATGAAAATATAAGCATTTGTTCACTTAAATGAGTCTAAAATAAAGTCACTACATTATATAACATGAGCAGGGGTCGATTACTATAAAAGAAACATACTTTAAAAAAAGTCTCATGTTTATTAAGTCTGAATTTATTTGATCAAAATACAGTAAAAACAGTGAAATATTATTCTAATGTAAATCATGTTTTCTATGTGAATATATAGTAAAGTGTAATTTATTCCTGTGAATGTTCAGCATCATTACTCCAGTCTTCAGTGTCACATGATCCTTCAGAAATCACTCTAATATGATGATCTGATGCTCAAGAAACATTTATGATTATTATCAGTGTTGAAAACAGTTCATATCTTTGTGGAAATCATCATTAACTATCATTCAAAAGATTGGGGTAAGGTTAAAAAAAATACTAAATTAATAATTTTATTCATCAAGGATGCATTTAATTGATCAAAGGTGACAGTAAAGACATTTATAATGTTACAAAATATTCTATTCCAGATAAATGCTGTTCTTTTCAACTTTCTATTCATCAAAGAATCATGAAAAATGTAATTTTTTCAGCAAAAACAATTTTCAACATTGATAATAATAAGAACCAACAGCAATAATTGCACACCGATAATATTTGATCATCATATTAGAATGATTTCTGAAGGATCATAGAAAACAGCTGATTTACATTGCAATAATATTTCACAGTATTTTTGATCAGATTGTAGCCTGGCTGATGTGATGGTCTATATTCACATGAATCTAAAATATAAAACAGTGATCAGTCAACTTCAAAAGCAAAACCATGTCAGTAATTCTATCAAACTGTAGATCTGAGTAAAACAGAAGTGTTTGTCATGATGCAGGGTTAGAGCGCCACCTTGTGGTGGAACGACTGCAGAAACAACTCAAGCGGTTTGTTCTTTTAAAATGTTTATTATGGTGTTGTTGGGACAATGGATATGAGTAATATTTCATCTTTTCCAGTGTACACCAGATCATTACACATACACACAGAAGCACACATACGCACGTGTGAGTGTCCACATGCAGACATGCGTGTTCATCATATAGAGCGGACCTTCAATCATATCAACACACATTAGCACAGCGGTGGATCCGTACGGGCGTCTGTACAGACTCCACGAGCAAGAATCAGTCGCTCACACAATCTGTGCAAAACTGACACTGAAAGTGAACGTTTCAATCATCGGGTTGTGAAATACATCAGTCACATGATCACTGTTCTTCACGGTGAGACTCACTAAGATCATTTACTCGCCCTCATGTCCGTCCGAACCCGCTCTTCTGTGAGACCCTACAGGAGACGTTTGGCAGAATGCTCACGCTGCACAGAAGGAAGGAAGCGGCTGGCGATGACGTGCGGGAGAGTAAATGAAGACAGAACATGTGTTTCTGATGACGACTCAGCACTTTCACATGAGAGTCAGCGTTTCCTCACCAAATGTGATCACGTTCAGTCTATGGCACCAGATTCTGTGGAAGCTTGTTTCCGACACAGGATAAGAATGGGGTTTTTTTAAAGATAAGTGGGTATTATCTCACAATTCTGACTTTTTTCTTGCAACCACAATTCTGATTTTTCTATTTTTTTTACAGATAATTCTGACCTTTTTTATATACACTTGCAATTCTGACTTTTTCATGATATTGTGAGATAAACAATTGAGAGAAAAAATCTGAATTGCGGTTGTAAGAAATAGTCAGAATTGTGAGTTTATATAAAAAAAGGACGAAATTATCTATAAAAAAGTATTTTTTCTGTTGTTTATATCTCACAATTCTGACCTTTTTTATATAAACTTGCAATTCTGACTTTTTTCTCAGACGTGTGAGATATAAACAATTGAGTTTTTTTCTTGCAACTGTGAGTTTATCTTGCAATTTTGACTTCTTTATAGATAATTAGCCAATTCTGACTTTCTTTCTCCAAAAAATTGGGATAAAAAAATATTACTTTGAGTTTATATCTCGCAATTCTGACCTTTTTTATTATAAACTTGCAATTCAGATTTTTTTCTCAAAAAAATAAAAAATTTGCACTTGTTTTCTTTACAGATAATTCTGACCTTTTTTTATATACACTTGCAATTCTGACTTTTTCGTGATATTGTGAGATATAAACAATTGAGAGAGAAAAATCTGAATTGCGGTTGTAAGAAAAAAGTCAGAATTGTGAGTTTATATAAAAAAAGGACGAAATTATCTATAAAAAAGTATTTTTTCTGTTGTTTATATCTCACAATTCTGACATTTTTTTATATAAACTTGCAATTCTGACTTTTTCTCAGACGTGTGAGATATAAACAATTGAGTTTTTTTTTTACTTTTTCTTGCAACGGAGTTCATATCTTGCAATTCTAACTTTTTTTATAGATAATTCTGACTTTTTTTCTCCGAATTGAGACATAAAAAAATTGGGGAAAAATTATTACTGTGAGTTTATATCTCGCAATTCTGACTTTTTTATATATACACTTTTTATACATAAATTTAAATATAAACTCACAATTCTGACTTCTCATAAACTGTCGATTCCAAGTCAGTCCAAGACAAAGTTGAGCTGCAATTACCATTATTATTATTATTTTTCTATTTGGTGGCGAAAACGAGCTTCCAGTGAGATTCCCTAAATGCTACCGTGTGTTTGATTGTATGATTTGTTAGTAAAAAAATACAATTTTACAAAAACGAAAGACAAAAGAGAAAGCAAAAGGCAAACCGAGTGTCTCTCGGCGGTTGGCAGATCAGCACATGTTTGGTCCATAAAGTGGCCGTCAATAACGAGAGCATGAAGACATGTGATGTTCTCCGACGTCCTGATTGGCCACACCGACACTCACGCTGGGCCTCGCTGGTTTTGATCCCACAGCCGCGCGAAACGTGGACGATGAAGATGCATGAAGAGAGAAAACATTTCGTTCTCCATTTTAAAATTCTCGTGGCAGGAAAGAAAGACAAAAGTGCGATGCCACTTGAATCCACTCCGGCTAAAACATCTGAGCTTGTTCGCCTCCCGAAGTCCAAACGGGCTCATTAGTAAATCTCTAGATATATCTCTCATTACTAGTCTCTGACGGGTTGGTTGAAGTATGTTAAGTTCTCTTGTCAGTTCAGTGGCGTTTTGTCTAAGAGTGTGTGTGTGTGAGTGAGTGTGTGTGTGTGTGTGTGTGTGTGTGTCCAGTCCATTAGCAGCATTTCTTCTTGCGTTTGCTGCTCTTACTCAGTTTGACCACTTCGCTCTGCTGTTGCTGCTGTTGTTTGGCCACCGACTCCTTCCGGGTCTTCAGGACGAGCTCAGTGACGCAGTTGAACATCTGACATGAAGACACACAGAGTGAATCAATGAAAACAAGGCATTTCTGAACGCTAGATGTCTTCTAAAAATTATATGAAACAAAAGACCAGACTAGACAATATCATTGGAATCACATTCAGAGTGAAGTAACAATAAAAACAATGACAGCCAATCAGAATCCATCCTGCTTTCAGAGCTCCAAATGCATGTAAACGCAGCCATTGTTACATTAAACTTTTTAAGTAACTTGATAATATTCACATGGATGCAGATATATATGTGTAAACTTACATCCTCCACGTTGACGTTCTCCTTGGCGCTGGTCTCGAACAGTCGGATGCCCATCTGCTCCGCAAACTTCTGCGCGTCATTGGTCTCCACCACTTTAGAGGCGGGGTCGTCATTCTTATTACCCACTGAATTCAGACCACATGACCATTAAAACCAAATATAACCAATAACAAAAACAACAGTCACATCTTAAAGGTGCAGTAGGAGATTTCTGAGAAACGCTTTTGAAAGTGGATTGGACCGAGCAGCACAACACTCTTGTAGCCAATCAGCAGTAGGGGGCGTGTCCACTCATGATGGGGGAGGAGAGAGTGAGCCAATCAGCAGTAGGGGGCGAGTCCACTCATGATGGGGGAGGAGAGAGTGAGTCCATCAGCAGTGGGGGACGTGTCCACTCATGATGGGGAGGAGAGAGAGCCAATCATCAGTGGGGGGCGTGTCCACTCATGATGGGGGAGGACAGAGTGAGCAAATCAGCAGTAGGGGGCGTGTCTACTCAGGATGGGGGAGGAGAGAGTGAGCCAATCAGCAGTAGGGGGGCGTGTCCACTCATGATGGGGGAGGACAGAGTGAGTCAATCAGCAGTAGGGGGCGTGTCCACTCATGATGGGGGAGGAGAGAGTGAGCCAATCAGCAGTAGGGGGCGTGTCCACTCATGATGGGGGAGGAGAGAGAGTGAGCCAATCAGCAGTGGGGGGGCGTGTCCACTCATGATGGGGAGGAGAGAGCCAATCACCAGTAGGGGGCTTGTCCACTCATGATGGGGGAGGACAGAGTGAGCCAATCAGCAGTAGGGGGCGTGTCCACTCATGATGGGGAGGAGAGAGAGCCAATCATCAGTGGGGGGCGTGTCCACTCATGATGGGGGAGGACAGAGTGAGCAAATCAGCAGTAGGGGGCGTGTCTACTCAGGATGGGGGAGGAGAGAGTGAGCCAATCAGCAGTAGGGGGGCGTGTCCACTCATGATGGGGGAGGACAGAGTGAGTCAATCAGCAGTAGGGGGCGTGTCCACTCATGATGGGGGAGGAGAGAGTGAGCCAATCAGCAGTAGGGGGCGTGTCCACTCATGATGGGGGAGGAGAGAGAGTGAGCCAATCAGCAGTGGGGGGGCGTGTCCACTCATGATGGGGAGGAGAGAGCCAATCACCAGTAGGGGGCTTGTCCACTCATGATGGGGGAGGACAGAGTGAGCCAATCAGCAGTAGGGGGCGTGTCCACTCAAGATGGGGGAGGAGAGAGCGAGCCAATCAGCAGTAGGGGGCGTGTCCACTCATGATGCGGGAGGACAGAGTGAGCCAATCAGCAGTAGGAGGCGAGTCCACTCCTGATGGGGGAGGAGAGAGAGTGAGCCAATCAGCAGTAGGGGGCGTGTCCACTCATGATGGAGGAGGAGAGTGAGCCAGTCAGCAGTAGGGGACGTGTCCACTCATGATGGGGGAGGAGAGAGAGTGAGCCAATCAGCAGTAGGGGGCGTGTCTACTCATGATGGGGGAGGAGAGAGTGAGCCAATCAGCAGTAGGGGGCGTGTCCACTCATGATGGGGAGGAGAGAGAGTGAACCAAACAGCATTAGGGGGCGTGTCTGTTTGGCTTGATTTCAAATATCAACAGTGTTTCTCAGAAATCGCTTACTGCACCTTTAATTAACAGCAAAGTAACCACACACTGATCATCAAGAGTTCATAACATGCTAAAAGGCTGAATCTGATAAAATACCATAAAAAAATGTCAAATTCTTATTTCATCTCCAAAATATTAAACTTTAAAGAAATAGACTAAAGATAAAGAATATTATGTCTATTTTTAGGACTATTCTTTTTATGATTATTTTTTGTATCATGTAATTAATTCAATTAAACACATTTTCTTCCAAACAATATCTCATAAAATAAAGAAATAGTATAAAAAACAAAAAAATGACCATAACTTTCTTCATAGGCAGTTGAGATTAATTTGACCATTCTTTAAAAAAAAGCCCTTTAAATTAATATATAAAACTATATTCCACGTCATCAACTATAAAAACATGCACAAATAGAAATTTCATATCACATTAATAGCATTATAACCATGTACGCATAACATTAAAATTGTGCGTGCACTTTTTACAAGCACAAATTAATTAAGAGATCCATGAAACATTAATACTTTTATAAATGTATTTGAGCTATTGGAGACAAAAAGCTGAAAAACATCTTAAATATTTAAAATACTGTCTCTTATAAATCTTTAAGGAGAAAAATGTGTGCAACAGGAGGACCAGGACATTTCTTTGTGAAATTCATCCAAAAAAGCAACAATCTATTTACCTAATATTCGACAAACGTCGTCACAGTTTTGATTGATTTCATGAAGCCAGCGTTTGACGTTCACGAACGACTCTGCGCTGCTGACGTCATAAACCACTATAACGCCGTGTGTGCCTCTGTAGTACCTGAAAGAGATCACATGACACAAACAAACATAAAAACACAATAAAAGTCCTGATCTGAGATCAGCCACAGACACACTGATCAACAATAATTCAGTGCCATTCCAGTAGATTCGTTGCGAGAAACAAATGAAAACAGAAAAAAATGTACACAATAAAAACTACATTTATAAAAGTTTTAAGGTTAGTCAACATGAAATCAAACTGGACGGTTCTTATTTTTAATGGAATATCGCTACTTTAAATGATTCATCCTTTCACATCATTAAAGTTTTAATAATCTTGAATGAGAATAACTTCCTCTTGCAGAATCTCTTCTCTGACGACGAGGGCGGAGCTATAACCTGTCACTCACATGAGATCAGCCAATAGCAAACCACAACCATCCAATCAATTCCCCACAGGCACAATCAAGCCCCGCCCACATCTGATCTTGTTCCAGAAGCGGATATACGTCACAATATGGAAGAAAAGACTGGCGCTATTAGGGTTCAGTCAATCTGGTCAGGCGTCTATTTCAGCTGAGAAAATTAACGTTAAAGACACACCGGCGGAGAGTATGGGGAGTAAATGAAAATGCGTGCTTTGGCGGAAATGCGTAAATGGACGTTACGTGAGGATGTGGAGAGTGTCAAAATAAAGGTACCATATAAGAGGCTGGGAGAAAAAAAATCGATTCACCTAGCTATCGCAATTCATTTATTTTTCGAATCTAAAATCGATTTTTTTTATTCCAGAATCGATATTAATTCAAATTCAATTGCTTTATTTTTGTCCTTGCTTGTAGACGAGGTTGACAGAAGTTAGCCACTTTTGTTCCAACAGAGGATGACATGTGTCGTTATCTATAGCCGAGTTTACATTACCCTTCAAATTGCGCAAATTGAAATTGCGAATTGAAAATACGCCCAATGGAAACACGTCAATTTCGCAAAAACTCCCATTTACCGCAAAAAAGTTTTTAACGCTCGCATGAGGGGGTCTTTCAGGCGATTCGAAAAAGGAATATTTCGCAAAAATGCAATGGAAACAGTTTTTGCGCATTTACAGTCACCTAATGTAGATGACGCGGTGTGTTTGGACAGAATACGAGACAGAGTTCTTTATTAAATTCATAAAAGACAAAAGAATTACAGGAATAATGGATTCTAAACCTCAAATAAATGCCACAATCAAGACCTCGCAGCAGATCTGAGGGAGAAACACCCAGAAACTTCTCATATGAGCCGCTCATACGGGTCTTTCCTTGCCATTAATGCTTGGATAACACGCATACGTTTCCTTCCATTAATAATAATAACGTCTAGTGCGGTGGCTGGGATATATATAAACTTACCAACGTCCGTTGCCATGATTTTTGTAATGACTTTTTAGTCGCATAAAAATGACGTTTTAGTCGCATAACATCGGTTAATGGAAACACCGTCATTTCGCAATAGTTTTTTATCGATATTTAGAGAGAAAAAAAAACGTAAAAAAAGTTTTGCGCAAATCTTTAATGGAAACGCGCCTTATGAGTGTTTAGTGGTGTAATATCCCAAGTGGAGGCGTAGAAGAGACGTGAGACTGCTCATATGCTGAGAGAGCGAAGACAGTAGAGCTGCACGCTTCATCTTTAAAAGACTGTGATCTCCATTCAAACACACACACGATCTTTCAATCCGCCTGTCTGACCCGGAGAGAGTCGTCATGAACCGCTTCACAAACAGCCTTTTCAACCTCATAGGATCATTATTTCTGTGATGCAATTGTTAAAATGATCATAGAAGTACTTGGATAAAAGTTTAAAGTTCAAATATGAACACTGATGTGTCTACGGTAGCGATCAAAATCAGCTTTTGATTGGTGCTTTTTGATTGGCAACTTGGTGCTTAAAATAACGCATTTATCGATTACATTGTGACAAGTGACTGTTAAAAAATGCATTTGAAGAGTTCAGATGCAAAAGCCTCTAAGTGCCATCTGAAATTTTCTTCTAAAATGATCATTTTTATCAAGCTTGCATATTTAAATTCAGTAATTTCACTTAAATGGTATTGAAAATTACCTATTATTTGTCATTTAAGGGAAATTACTGAACTTAAATATACAAGCTTGATAAAAAATGATCATTTTAGAAGAAAATTTCAGATGGCACTTAGAGGCTTTTGCATCTGAACTCTTCATTTGTTATTGAATCATTTATTCAGGAGAATGTAGTAATGTATGATGCTTCTGAAATAAAAGCCAGAAAGACTCATGTACAGTCTGTGTAAGTGTATGATTTAACTTTTTCCGATGGTCTAGTGTTAAAAAATTGCAATATATTGCTATATCGAATCGCAATACTTGTAGAAATCTCGCAATTCTAAAAAATAAAATAAAATAAAATAAAATCACAATACATTTCGTATCGGCACCCAAGTATCGTGATAGTATCGGGAGATGGGTGTGTCGTCACAGCCCTAATATCTGGATATTTTAAGTGTGGCATCAGTGTATCATACAGTTAGACGTTAGGTCGATGCATCAATGCATGTCAGTGTTTTATTACACCCATAATCATGTCTCAGCTGGAGGAAATAAAACATTATTTATCAGCTTTAATCGTCCAAATGTTCTTATCAGGCCGATAACATTAAAAATTAAAATATACAGGCTGATACCGATATAGTGGCCGATATATCGTGCATCCCTAACGAAAAGCTAATAAGTCATAAAAATGTAAAATTTAAATAAATTAAATTATCGTAAAATAAAACCCTTACTAAAAAAGATGGAATATTTTATTTGTTTACGTGCACGTCATGTGACCATTAATCAACACCAAAGAACTGCAAACATGCAAATTTGTAGTTAAATTATTGAAATGTTAAATTTGAGGAGTAAGTCAAGTCAATATTTTAGCTCAAAAAGGTTCGGCTGACCAAAAAAAAAAAAAAAGTTTGAGAATCGCTGATTTAAAGGTTTAAATGCAGACTCAATGCAGAAACTGGGCTGGAACGCACGGCATGCACACAGATCTGTGCGGATTCAGTTCTGGATCATCTGATCATGCTCCCAGCGGCCCGTACGAGTTTAACTCCTGACTGAAACAGTGGAACAGTCTGTTATTTTTCTTTACAGTGAAATATTATATTAATAATATTCAGTCTGTTGTGAATAAGAGACAAGCAATCCAGTTTAAATGATTCCTAATGCCTCTTTCACTTCCTGTGAATGACATCATCACTGACAGGAAGTGGTGAACATCATCAGATGTTCCCATGTCAAAACATTCATTTGGTGGATAGCTGGTGCAGTGTGTGTGTGTGTGTGTGTGTGTGTGAGCTGATCCTGAGATTCACTTATTCTAATAGGAGAGCGTGTGACGATCATCCCTGCGCTCCACATACCAGCGACTCCGTCAACAGCGTCTTTGTGGAGCTCAGACCCGCTCCCGTCTCCAACACACAGCTGGTCAGAGAGCCGTTCTGCCAGCTCAAGACACACACCGGCTGTGTAAAGGCTGAGGAACCGTATCATATCGAGATCGCAGTCAGATTTACATATGACATTCTTCCTGGATTCCTGGATACTAATCTAAACACCACAACAGCCGTCAGTGCTAATAATCGCTAATAATGACTTCTGTGTGAATTAATGGTGCGGATTCATCTGACACACACACATACACACACGCACACACAATAACACACAATAACACACAATAACACACAATAACACACAATAACACCACTCAAACACACACTCAAACACACACACACACACACAAACACACACACACACACACAAACACACACACACACTCTCAACACACACACTCACACACTCTCAACACACACACTCTCAACACACACACTCTCAACACACACACTCTCAACACACACACTCTCAACACACACACTCTCAACACACACACTCTCAACACACACACTCTCAACACACACTCTCAACACACACTCTCAACACACACACTCTCAACACACACACTCTCAACACACACACTCTCAACACACACACTCTCAACACACACACTCTCAACACACACACTCTCAACACACAATAACACGCACTCAAACACACACTCACACACACACACTCAAACACACACTCAAACACATACACTCAAACAGACGCACTCAAACAGACACTCTCAACACACAAACACACACAGACTCAAACACACACACAAACACACACAGACTCACTCACACTCTCTCACACACACATTCACACACTCTCACACACTCTCACACACTCTCACACACTCTCACACACTCTCACACACTCTCACACACTCTCACACACTCTCACACACTCTCACACACTCTCACACACTCAGAACACACTCAGAACACACTCAGAACACACTCAGAACACACTCAGAACACACTCAGAACACACTCAGAACACACTGCGTCTCAGTATCTGAGGACATGAACACACACACACACACACACACACACACTGCGTCTCAGTATCTGAGGACATGAACACACTCAAACACACACACACACAAACACACACACACAAACACACACACACACACACACACACACAAACACACACACACACTCTCAACACACACACTCACACACTCTCAACACACACACTCACACACTCTCAACACACACACTCACACACTCTCAACACACACACTCTCAACACACACACTCTCAACACACACACTCTCAACACACACACTCTCAACACACACACTCTCAACACACACACTCTCAACACACACACTCTCAACACACACACTCTCAACACACACACTCTCAACACACACACTCTCAACACACAATAACACGCACTCAAACACACACTCACACACACACACACTCAAACACACACTCAAACACACACACACACAAACACACACACACAAACACACACACACACACACACACACACAAACACACACACACACTCTCAACACACACACTCACACACTCTCAACACACACACTCACACACTCTCAACACACACACTCACACACTCTCAACACACACACTCTCAACACACACACTCTCAACACACACACTCTCAACACACACACTCTCAACACACACACTCTCAACACACACACTCTCAACACACACACTCTCAACACACACACTCTCAACACACACACTCTCAACACACACACTCTCAACACACACACTCTCAACACACACACTCTCAACACACACACTCTCAACACACAATAACACGCACTCAAACACACACTCACACACACACACACACACACTCACACACACACACACTCAAACACACACTCAAACACATACACTCAAACAGACGCACTCAAACAGACACTCTCAACACACAAACACACACAGACTCAAACACACACACAAACACACACAGACTCACTCACACTCTCTCACACTCTCTCACACACACATTCACACACTCTCACACACTCTCACACACTCTCACACACTCTCACACACTCTCACACACTCTCACACACTCTCACACACTCTCACACACTCTCACACACTCTCACACACTCAGAACACACTCAGAACACACTCAGAACACACTCAGAACACACTCAGAACACACTCAGAACACACTGCGTCTCAGTATCTGAGGACATGAACACACACACACACACACACACACACACTGCGTCTCAGTATCTGAGGACATGAACACACACACACACACACACACACACACACACACACACACACACACACACACACACACACACTCTCAACACACAATAACACGCACTCAAACACACACTCACACACACTCAAAACACACACACTCAAACACACACACTCTCAACACACACACATACACTCAAACAGACGCACTCAAACACACACACTCTCAACACACAAACACACACAGACTCAAACACACACACAAACACACACAGACTCACTCACACTCTCTCTCTCACACACACATTCACACACTTTCACACACTCTCACACACTCTCACACACTCTCACACACTCTCACACACTCTCACACACTCTCACACACTCTCACACACTCTCACACACTCTCACACACTCTCACACACTCTCACACACTCTCACACACTCAGAACACACTCAGAACACACTCAGAACACACTCAGAACACACTCAGAACACACTCAGAACACACTCAGAACACACTCAGAACACACTCAGAACACACTCAGAACACACTCAGAACACACTCTTACACACTCAGAACACACTCAGAACACACTCAGAACACACTCAGAACACACTCAGAACACACTCAGAACACACTCAGAACACACTCAGAACACACTCAGAACACACTCAGAACACACACTCTCACACACTCAGAACACACTCAGAACACACTCAGAACACACTCAGAACACACTCAGAACACACTCAGAACACACTCAGAACACACTCAGAACACACACTCTCACACACTCAGAACACACTCAGAACACACTCAGAACACACTCAGAACACACTCAGAACACACTCAGAACACACTCAGAACACACTCAGAACACACTCAGAACACACACTCAAACACACTGCGTCTCAGTATCTGAGGACATGAACACACACACACACACACACACACACACACACACTGCGTCTCAGTATCTGAGGACATGAACACACACACACGAGCTGCTGTCGCTTCACAAGCTTTTTCTCGTTTCATTTGAGAAAAACTTCCGTCAAATACACCGAAAAATCTTCACGACAAACCGTCAAAATAAAAGTTCGGCCAAACTTCAAGAAATTCTGACAGAAACATCGCCATCACTGCTGTACACTAAAATGCACCTCTCAGAGTAATACAAATAATATTATTAGTTTTTATTTCATACAACCAAGAAATTATTTCATCCATGTTTTAAATGTATACAGTTATTACTTATTACTTATCTGAGAAATGCAGTTTTTATGTTAATTCACTGTTATATTTTCATTTGATTACATTTTAAAAGCTTGATTAAATTGTTAAAATTTTATATAAACTTGTAGTAAATCATACAACACAGAATCCCAAAAAAATGAGAAAAAAAAATTTAATTTAGGGAAAAATATGGATTCCCTAAATTAAAAGGCAGCTCATGGAGTTTAATTGTGAACAAACGAGTTTAAATGTTTACATTAATTCTCCAAGTCTAACAAACATGTGAAAAGAAATATTGTTAAAATGTTATGTGACACGGATTTCACAAATCAATTTGATTCTGATTAAAAAGCTAATTTATCTGGATTAATCTGGAAATATTTCAGGTTCAAAGCTTAATAGCACAGATCTATTAAACTGAACCGCTGTTTGTAGTCAGAAATGATAATTAACACTCAAAACTTACTGTGACGAAACTGACAATAAATAAAAATAATAATAATTACTGGAGAGTAAGTGCACAACAAATATTGTTTAGTGAAGTTTTATTTACACATTAATTGAAAAAAACTAAAAAATGTGGGGATTTTTCAATCAATATTGAGATATTTTAACATCTCCTTTTGTCTTCCTCAAAAGATAAGGTTTGAAACATGAAGGTTTTCATTTATTTATCCTTAAAAACAGGCACTTCACAGAGCGACAGGCTTTAATGCTGCAGTTTCCCTCAGCCGTCCTCATAGTCTAGCTTCAGCTCTGGTGCAAACGTGTGTGTGAGGGCATGAAGTGGATCATGCACTGAAACTGAAGGTACTGAGCACCAGAAGAAGGAAGGCTGCGGTTTCTCTACAGACTGAAAGAGGAAACAAGACACTCCAAAACCTGCGTCTCCATTTGCCTGGCGTTCATCAGATCTCAATGAACATTTAGATTGCACTCTAAAAATATTACTTTTACCACTGAAACACACCTAATTTTAAGACTTATTTCCTCGATGGTATTCTAAGAATCACAGCTAGATTAGGATAAGGAAACGACACACACACACACACACACACACACACACACACACGAGGCAATTTAAAAAAAATAATCCCAGGTTTGCTGTGCTCGTTTGTAGGGCTCACCATTTGGCTTTTTTTTTTGTGATTATACGTATATCACTATGGCTATGGAAGCTTGTTTCCGCCACTGAATAATAAATAAATAATAATAATTGCGACTTTTTATCTCACAATTCTGACTTTTTTTCTCACAATTGCGAGATATGAAGTCAGAATTGTGAGAAATAAAGTCGCAATTCTGAGAAATAAAGTCGCAATTCTGAGAAATAGTCGCAATTGCGAGATATAAAGTCAGAATTGCATGATATAAAGTCGCAAAAGCGTGTTATAAAGTCAGAATTGTTAGATACAAATTATTCTGAGGTAAAAAAAATAAAAAATCCGTCTTTTTTTTCCTTAGAATTGGACTTTATATCTCACAATTGTGAGTTTATATCTCACAATTCTGAGAAAAGATGTCAGAATTGCAAGATATAAAGTCGCAATTATGTGTTATAAAGTCAGAATTGCGTGATATAAAGTCGCAATTGTGAGAAAAAAAGTCAGAATTCTGACTTTTTCACGCAATTCTGACTTTATAACACGCAATTACGAGTTTATATCTCACAATTCTGACTTTATAACATGCAATTGCGACTTAATTTCACGCAATTCTGACTTTATATCTCGCAATTCTGAGAAATAAAGTCATGTAAAGAGATGTAAACTCGCAATTGTGAGATAAAAAGTCGCAATTATCTTTTAAAATGTTTTATTTTGTGGCGGAAACAAGCTTCCATACTATGGCTGTAAAATAAGAATAATAAAATAATATGATTATTAAATAAAAAAATATTGTAATATTATATTATTATATTAATAATATTTAATATATATACACATATAAAATAATATTTTTATATATATATATATATATATATATATATATATATATATATTAATTATATATTATAAGTAATATTATTCCTATACTTCACTGTAAAATAATAATAGGCCATTTAAGAAAAAAAAAAAATTTAATATTCATATGGCTGTCTTATTTTTCATTTTCATTTTTATTTTCAAATGTTAAATCATTCAACTTTTATTTTGGTGTAAAACCGCAACCGTAAAAACCCTTAATTATAATATAATATTATTATTTTAATGATTATTAAATACAAAAAGATACATTCTTCGTTGCATAATATATATTTTTTAATATATTATAAAAAAAAATAAAAAAAATAATATATATATATATATATATATATATATATAAAAATTATTAAAAATATAAATTGTAATATTATATTAATATATAATAATCTTAATATATTAACTAATTAATATATATATATATATATATATATATATATATATATTTATTAATTATATATAAAAAATATATAAAAAATGATATATAATTCATATACATATAATATAATATATGAATTATATATTATAATATTATTAGTAATATTATGTAAATAATATTTCACTGTAAAGAAAAATAAATATATATAAATATTAATATGGCTGTCTTATTTTTTATTTTATTTTTCAAACGTTAAACCATCCTTTAGTTGCTCAGCGCTTCTCATTATACGTTTGTGGAGATGTGTGTCGCGTGTTTCGTTCTCGAACGCATGTTCAAACTCACAGCGGATCCGCGCGGATGATCATCGAGACGCTGAAAACACCGGCGGATCACGTGTAAACGAACACAGCGCTTCACTCTCAAACACAGCGCACGCATTTACTTAATTAAATCAAAACTTTTGACTGTTAGTGAACACACTCTTGCTCCATATTCAATGCTCACGGGACACTCGACTGATTTCACTCTGAGTTTGACTTTAGCATGTGAACATTTTCTCTTCTATTCTATATCTATTTATAAAAATAAACAAAAAACCTGTACTGGGTTAGACTAAACTGGGAAGGGTCATAAGCACTTACATATTGTTGTCCTATTGTTAGTTTAACTGCTCCTATTATACTCATTTGTAAGTCGATTTGGATAAAAGCGTCTTGTAAATGAATAAATGCAAATGAACATCTCATTAGGACTCATGTGACGCTGTTCTCAAAACTGCATGTTACACCGTGTCCAAGACTCCAGCGACAAATAATGCGTCTGTCCACACTAGACGCGATGTGACTGCGAGATGCGTAAAAATCAATCTGAACAGCGTGTGGGCGGAGTCAGCCAATCAAAACAGCGTGTGGGCGGAGTCAGCCAATCAGAACAGTGTGTGGGCGGAGTCAGCCAATCAAAACAACGTGTGGGCGGAGTCAACCAATCAAAACAGTGTGTGGGCGGAGTCAGCCAATCAAAACAACGTGTGGGTGGAGTCAGCCAATCAAAACAGTGTGTGGGCGGAGTCAGCCAATCAAAACAGCGTATGGGCGGAGTCAGCCAATCAAAACAGCGTGTGGGTGGAGTCAGCCAATCAAAACAGCGTGTGGGCGGAGTCAGCCAATCAAAACAACGTGTGGGCGGAGTCAGCCAATCAGAACACCGTGTGGGCGGAGTCTCGCGGCACCAGAGAGTAATCTCGACGGCACTCGCATTAAAATGGATAAGTCGCTACATAATCAAATTCACAAATATTACACCATTTAAACATTATATAAAATACATACTGAGTTACTCAAACAATCTTTGTCAAAGAATACACTTGTTTGTTCACAGTTTGAACGTTTTTGTTTCCATTTGTTTAATTTGAAGATCTGAGGTGAATTATCCATTGTTGCTTTTACAGCTACAAAGCTGGAGCACTAAATGATGTTCAGAGTCACATGACACGCTTTTAACATTAAATAAAGCACATAAACAGCACCTGAGCTCATCATCGCCACACTTTGTGTTTGTTGTTCCAGCGCGACGTCGCAGAAAAATAGAAACCGTTTCTACAATAGAATCGTCGCGTGTCGCCGTCGCTCCTGGTTAGGACAAACACTGATTAACATGGAGAAGAGACTTTTAGCACACGGTGTCAGAAAGCATCAGTTTAATGCGACTCACGTGGAGGTGATGGTCCTGAATCTCTCCTGTCCGGCTGTATCCCAAATCTGCAACTTGACTTTCTCCCCGTTTATTTCCACCGTGCGAATCTTGAAGTCCACGCCGATCGTGGTGATGTAGCTTCCTGCAACCACACACAAATCAGCATAAAAATCACTAAATCATGCTGGTATTTTTAGTAGGGCTGCACAATATATCGAAATTATCGAAATATAATTATTATTTAATGCATTATTTAATGAGTTATCGCACATCGCATTTTTCTTCAATATTGTGCAGCCCTAATTTTTAGCATAACCCTCCATAAATCTGCATGCATCTCAATGGATATACTTATTTTTCATAGATTTGTAACCTTTATTACTCGCTGTAACCTTTCTGACATTAACCAGCATTAAATTATGTAGAACAGCATGACCTACAACAGTGTCCGTGTGTGTGTGTGTGTGTGTGTGTGTGTTAGTAATCAGTTTTAGTGACAGTAATGTGGCTCTGTATCTTCTTTCACAGTTAATGTTTGTTAAAAGCACACGTGACGTGTTGATCCTACCCGAAAACGTGTTATCAGCGAATCTCAGGAGTAAACTGCTCTTGCCGACACCTGTGGACACACACACATTAGAGTTCACAGCTTTACACCGAAAACATTACATGACATTCATGAGCTGTGTCGTCGAAAAATCACTTTCTGTGCTTTTATAGTGTATGTGTGTGTGTGAGAGAGAGAGAGAGAGAGAGAGAGAGTGGAGTGAGTGTTTGTGTGTGAGAGAGAAAGTGTGAGTGTGTGTGAGAGAGAGAATTGAATTGAATAGAGAGTGTGTGTGTGTGTGTGTGTGAGTGAGTGAGTGTGTGTGTGTGTGTGTGTAAGAGAGAAAGTGTGTGTGTGTATCATTACATGCCAACATCTCAACATTAAGTTAAAATAATTTTTCCTCATGAATCAAATCCTTAATATTTAACCCCACATTTGATGTTCATACACCCATTCTGTCACATACACTTCAAATAATATGCTAATCAGTGTAACATATTCATATTTTACCTCATTAGATAATAAAAATGAATTTCAGAACACACCCCAGACTGAATGACTCTAAACTCAGTTGACAGGCCCATTACATCAGTTAAAGTAGAAACAACAACAATGTCATTTATAAGCTGTCAAATCACTCAAAGTCTGCATTACGAGTGTATCCAGCGCAAAAAGCCCGGGTTAAGTCGTTATAGTGAATGTAAATGTCGTTGTAAGCGACTGAGGCCTGTTTCCGTTTCTCATCCCCGGTGTTTCCTTACCGCTGTCCCCGATGATGAGCAGCTTGAAGAGGTAATCATAGTCCCGCGCCATGGCCCCCCGCACAACGAGCCCGCTCAGGACCCAAAACCCTCCTGCTCCTCCTCTCCCGGCGGAGAGGCTGTCGTATATGAGCTTTATCGTCTCCCCGGGTTATTCTGAGCGGTGTGTGTGTGTATGTGTGTGTGTTTCGGACGGAGACTCTCACACACCCATCTACACTCACGGCGGATCTGATGCCGCTGCTCGCAGCCGCTCAAACAAACCCCGCCCACTAGAACGCGAGATGACTCACTGCGCATGCGCATAAATCCCAGCGGTAGTGCAGAAGATCCTCCAGCAGGGGGAGTTAAAGAGGCGTCTATATTTACACTAGTTAAACCAAAAATTATTCAGACACTAGATATCATTTTTGATATTTTTTTACTAGTATGTGCAGGATATTATAGTTCATTTATGTGAGTGAGGATAACAAAATAAAGTAAACTGTGACATATTATACCCAATAACTCTTCATCCAGTGACTACCAGTGACATTTATACACATTTGGGACCAAAAATGATTCGGACACTTTGAGCTGATCATGTTTTGCTGAAGTGTGTTTTCTTTAATTGCTAATGCTCTTTTTACACACAGACTGAACACAATGAAGCATTGCTTGGTGATTGGTTGAGCTAAACTGGTATTATCTAATTGTGTAGTTAAATTTAACAGCTGACAGATATTCAACATAATTCATGTGTGAGACAGTCTAACAGAAGGACGGACAAAACCAGTCAAATATCAGCTGAGTTCTGCTCATATTTTACTACCGTTTTCTAAACTATAGCGAATAAACTGTGATAATGTGAGAAATGTTGAAGAAATTTTGGTTTGACTGTATATAATATAATATACTGTATATATAACTAGTGTTCAAAGGGGTCTAAATATTTTAGGGCCTCTATTTATCTAATATTATTATTCATACTGATTTTTGTATTTTATTTTTTGCATGCTACTTTTCAGTTAGCAGTATTATTCCAGATTTCCATTTATGCTATATTATACACAGCAAAGTCACACTATATGCACAGTATACACTATTTATATACACAGTATACAAATATTAGTGGATATTATTACTGTATATTGTGTGGTCTTGTTGCATGTGTTATCTGTGGTTTTCAATGCCTGGAGGAAATAATCTCTGAGGAAATATTAAAAATGCTTTTTTATGCTTGTTCATGTGGAAAGAGAAAGAGACACCAAAGACCGTGACACTGAATCCTGCTATAAATGTTCATGATTGTGTTTATGGACAATTGTTTATAAAATAACCCTATTATTGACCATTAACAATGACTGATGAGCTGATATATGTGTGTCACAACACAACCACACAAGATTTGCATTGTGGACCTGAGAAGGTGGACAATATTCAAATGCATAAAGTTTTGAATGAACACAGAAGCACAGCATAGGGATCTTATATAAACACTAATCTCCATATTCTCAGACCCAGAGTAAAGCATGTAAAGCTGATCATGCTGGGTTCATCTAGAAAGACGTAGACATTTCCATGACTTTTACGTTTTCAGTGACTCTTCCAGGCATTTTGATCATTCCTGGTTGTTCATGACTGTGGAAACCTATGAAAGCGTTCTGTGACAGTCCCAAGTTATAAAGTCACAATTGTGTGTTATAAAGTCGTAATTGTGTTATAAAGTCAGAATTACGAGATATAAAGTCAGAATTGCGAGTTAAAGTCAGAATTTTGAGATTTAAAGTCACAATTTTGAGATATAAAGTCACAATTGTGTTATAAAGTCAGAATTGCGAGTTAAAGTCACAATTGTGAGATATAAAGTCAGAATTTTGAGTTATAAAGTCAGAATTGTGAGATATAAAGTCACAATTGTGTTATAAAGTCAGAATTGCGAGTTAAAGTCACAATTGTGAGATATAAAGTCAGAATTTTGAGTTATAAAGTCAGAATTGTGAGATATAAAGTCGTAATTGTGTTATAAAGTCAGAATTGTGAGATATGGAACTTGCCCAACGAGACTGAGTAAAACCTTGGATAAATGTTTTGGTAATGTGGATGGGGCTTATGTACTGTACCAAGGCTGCACCCACCATTAGGACGTTCAGACCATAATGTTATCCACCTCCTTCCAAAATATAGACAGATACTAAAAAGGACTGAACCTGTCATTCAGCAGGTCCAGTTATGGACTAAAGACTCAATTGCAAACCTCAGAGATTGCTTTGAAAGTACGGATTGGAATCTGTTTTTTAATGATTTTAATTGTTGTAATATCGATCATGAGTCCTTGAATGACACCATTACCAGTTATATTAACTTTTGTACAGAGGCAGTAATTCAAACAAAAAATATTAGACTATTTCCAAACAATAAACCTTGGATTAACAAAGATCTTAAACAAATTTTAAACAAGAAGAGAATGGCCTTTTTAAGGAATGAGACAGACACAGTAAGAGAATTAAATAAAGAAATCAAATGTAAGATAAAGGAGGCCCAAACACAGTATAAAGATAAAGTTGAAAATAAATTTAAAACCGGTAATGTTAGAGACACATGGAAAGGACTAAATACAATGATGGGCAAACACCAGAGACGGGCACAACTGGTTACCGGTGATGACCCCCATAGCTTTGTAAACAATTTAAATGTTTTTTACTCAAGATTTGACAATCATGTAGATATTGAGCATAATGTCACTTTGATAGAATCTGAACCTATGAAAATAGAGGTAGGGGAGGTTATCAAGGTTCTCCGTAGAATTAAACCAAACAAGGCTTCCGGCCCAGATGGCATTAGGGGTATTGTTCTAAAAGAGTGTGCAGTACAACTTGGGCATGCATGTACTAAGCTGTTTCAGATCTTTTTAGACGATGGCTTTGTGCCGGAAGCATGGAAAAACACCACTGTAATTCCAGTACCTAAAACCACTTATGCAAGAGAACCTTCGCCCAATTGCCCTTACATCTGTCCTGTGCAAGTGCATGGAGCGCATATTGTGCAATGAACTTCAAGCTCAAATTAACGGATCTGTTGACCCATTACAATTTGCTTACAAGCCCAATCGGAGCACCACTGATGCCTCCCTGACCTTACTTCATAAAGCTCAGCATCATTTAGATAAAACAAATGCTCATGTTAGAATGTTCTTTATGGATTTTACATCAGCATTTAATACTGTACAGCCACAAATTTTAAAAGAAAGGTTGCGAGATTTAGGTGTACGCAGCTGGTTAATTTTATGGATTGATAAATTTTTAAGTAATAGGCCCCAAAGAGTCTGTGTTAACGGAATTTCATCTGACTGCATAGTCTTACATTCTGGGTTACCACAGGGATGTGTATTATCACCTTTGCTCTTCTCTGTTTATACCAATGAGCTTCAGTGTAATAGGGATGATCTTACCTTGATCAAATATGCAGATGATCTGGTTTTAATTTCTTGCCAAACAGACAAGAACTGTCCCACCTATTTTGAGTATATTGAAAGTATGGTACAATGGTTTGACAACAGTCATCTACGGTTGAACATTGAGAAGACAAAAGAACTATGCTGTGGGAACCAGAATAAGAAATGTACAGTTGGCCTCCCATACGAACAAGTTGCTATAAAAGGTGTAAAGGTAGAGCAAGTCTCAAATTTTAAATATTTAGGTACAATCATTGATGACAAACTTTCGTTCCAGGATAATGTGGACTATGTACATAAGAAAGCAAGACAGCGTTTAAGTCTACTTAGGAAGTTGCGTAACTTCGACATCGAAAGGAGGATCTTAACTATCGTATAGACCGATGATTGAAAGCATTTTAACTTATAACATTGTTTCATGGTATGGAAATTTAACAATGAAACAGAAGAATAAATTAACACGAGTAATTAACGAAGCGAATAAGATTATCGGCCATAAACAGAGCACACTGCAAGAATTATTCTCACATTTTCTGGAGAAAAGGGCATTTGTGGTTTATTCAGATCAGACTCATCCCCTCCACTTCTGTTTTGAGGTCCTTCCGTCGGGGCGTAGGCTACGCGTACCGTATGCCAAAAAGAACATTTTTAAAAGATCATTTGTCCCACTGGCAGTGACTGTTTTAAATCAGATTCTCAATTAGGTTTGTTTTTGTGAACATGCACATATTGTATCAATTTAACTGAATCATGTATTTATTAATTATTATGTATGTATTATGTGGTTTATTATGTGGTGTGTAATGTGGTTGTAGAATGTTGTTGAAGCCAGTGTCAAAGATGAATTTCTGACCAGTAAATCTGAACAGACAATAAAGATAAACATAAACATAAACATAAACATATAAAGTCAGAATTTTGAGATATAAAGTCACAATTTTGTGATATAAAGTCGCAATTGTGTTATAAAGTCAGAATTGCGAGTTAAAGTCACAATTGTGAGATATAAAGTCAGAATTGCGAGATATAAAGTCAGAATTGCGAGATATAAAGTCAGAATTGTGAGATATAAAGTCAGAATTGCGAGATATAAAGTCAGAATTGCGAGTTAAAGTCACAATTGTGAGATATAAAGTCAGAATTGCGAGTTAAAGTCACAATTGTGAGATATAAAGTCAGAATTGCGAGATATAAAGTCAGAATTGCGAGATATAAAGTCAGAATTGCGAGATATAAAGTCAGAATTGCGAGTTAAAGTCACAATTGTGAGATATAAAGTCAGAATTTTGAGATATAAAGTCAGAATTGTGAGATATAAAGTCGTAATTGTGTTATAAAGTCAGAATTGCGAGTTAAAGTCACAATTGTGAGATATAAAGTCAGAATTTTGAGATATAAAGTCAGAATTGTGAGATATAAAGTCAGAATTTTGAGATATAAAGTCACAATTTTGTGATATAAAGTCGCAATTGTGTTATAAAGTCAGAATTGCGAGTTAAAGTCACAATTGTGAGATATAAAGTCAGAATTTTGAGATATAAAGTCAGAATTGTGAGATATAAAGTCGTAATTGTGATATAAAGTCACAATTTTGTGATATAAAGTCACAATTTTGTGATATAAAGTCGTAATTGTTTTATAAAGTCAGAATTGCGAGATATAAAGTCAGAATTGTGTGATAAAAAGTCAGAATTGTGAGATATAATGTCAGAATTGTTATAAAGTCACTTTTGTGTGATATAAAGTCGTAATTGTGAGTTATAAAGTCACAATTGCGAGATTTAAAGTCACAATTGTGTTATAAAGTCACAATTGCGTGATATAAAGTCGTAATTGTGAGTTATAAAGTCACAATTGTGTGATAAAAAGTCACAATTGTGAGATATAAAGTCAGAATTGTTATAAAGTCACTTTTGTGTGATATAAAGTCGTAATTGTGAGTTATAAAGTCATAATTGCGAGTTATAAAGTCATAATTGTGAGTTATAAAGTCGTAATTGTGAGTTATAAAGTCAGTTGTACAGTTAATGAGTGGCTTGAAAGGTCACAGAAGACATAACTGTTACAGAAGTCATTTTGTGTGCACCCAGATCGACTGATTATCACCAGAGCAACAGGGTACTTTCATGCATTCAGTTCATTAATTTCCCCGAGAGAGAAAAGCATCGAGTCTGTCATCTCCTTCTCAGACCGTCTCCAGAACTCAGATCAGACCTCATCTACAGAACCACAACTCAAGCGGAAGCCTGCCATATAAAGCCTTTGAACAGCAGCTCCTGCACAGAGAGTTCACAGGCCTTGCTGGATCTGTCATGTACAGAGACCTGATTAAAACTGTGAAAATGTAACATTATAAATGTGCAAAATATTTAGTTTGTTTGTTACATTAAATGATTGAGCTTTCTCTACTCATTGTATTACTGTTTTATTTGTTTATTTTAATCAAATGATTTAGATCATGTGTATTCATTTATTTGTAATATTTTTATTTTAATACATTTATTTATTTATTTACTTTTTTTTTCATTTACATTTATTTGGACATTTTATACTATTTATTTGAATAAAATGTTATTTATTTATTTATTTATTTACTTTTGTCTAATTTATTTACAAAAATCAAGTTATTTATTTTAGTTATTTATTTATATATTTTAATTAAATGTTTTTATTTATGTGGCTGCTCATTTTTTTATTGGAATCAAATATTATTTATTTAATTAAGTTATTTTAATCAAATGTATTAATTATATTTATTTATTTTTATTTAAATACAATTGTACGTTTTAATTTATTTTTACACTGCATTTCTATTTATTTAAATCAAATTGTATTTATTTAGTTCGTTTTATCAAATGTATTTATTTTATTTTGATTTAATTAATTTTTATTTATGTAGTTATTTAAATCAAATTTTATTTGTTTTTAATCATTTTTATTTATTTCTTTTAATGAAATTTCTTTAATTATTTTTCTAATAAATTTTTCTTCATTTTTTTTGCTATTTGACTTTAATTAAAGGTTATAATTTTTGTTAATATTTTGAATGAAAGATTAAGAGGAGAAATGGCAAAAAAATAAATATATCTATATATATATCAGTTTTGCTCTATTTACCAATATTTGTGGAGCCAGAGGTTTGTGCTTCTAATTCTGCATGCAAATTTAATATACTTTGACTCGCCAAGACTTGTATTTTTAAACAAAATATTTATTTATTTTCTTTTCAATCAACAGTTTTTTTCATTGATCAGACAAATCACAATAATTAGCGCACTTAATTTGACAAAAACAACACAATCTCTCTAATTCTTTTAGAATAATTAAATGATTATGTTACAATAATGAAAATTAAAAAGATACATTCATTCATACAATTCAATGCTTCAGTTTCATATAATTGGCACAATATAAAAACCAAAAGAAATTTGTACTCATCAACATTCTCAGACTTGCACAATATTTCTCATGATGATTCACTTCTATAATATTAAAAATCAGCGTCTGCCTCTTCCCTCCTGTGAAAGACAAATAAATATGAGAAATCAATACATAAAAAATCGTATGATAGTCAAAATTATGACATAAATCATAGTGACGTTATAATTATGATTAGTCAAAATTATGAAATAAAGTTGGAAGCATGAGATAAAAATTTTAAATTATGACATACTAAGTAATAATAACAAGCGATACTTATGACATACCAAGACATAATTATGATAGTCAAAATTATGAGATAAAGTTGGAAGTAGGAGATAAAAATGTTAAATTATGACATTCTAAGTAATAATTACATAAGAGATATTTATGACCTGCCAAGTCGTTATTATAATAAAGTCTAAATTATGAGATAAAGTCGGAAGTATGAGATAAAAAATTTAAATTATGACATACTAAGTTATAATAACAAGCGATACTTATGACATACCAAGACATAATTATGATAGTCAAAATTATGAGATAAAGTTGGAAATATGAGATAAAAATGTTAATTATGACATTCTAAGTAATAATTACATAAGAGATATTTATGACCTACCAAGTCGTTATTATTATAAAGTCTAAAATATGAGATAAAAAGTCAAAATTATGGCATAAATCATAGTGACATGTTATAATTATGACATGCCAAGTCATAATTATGATAGTCAAAATTATGAAATAAAGTTGGAAGTATGAGATAAAAATGTTAAATTATGACATACTAAGTCATAATAACAAGCGATAATTATGACATATCAAGACATAATTATGATAGTCAAAATTATGAGATAAAGTCGAAAATATGAGTTAAAATTTTTAAATTATGACATACTAAGTCATAATAACAAGCGATAATTATGACATACCAAGTCTTTATTATAATAAAGTCTAAATTATGAGATAAAGTCGGAAGTATGAGATAAACATTTAAAATTATGACATACTAAGTCATAATAACAAGCGATAATTATGACATACAAAGACATAATTATGATAGTCAAAATTATGAAATAAAGTTGGAAGTATGAGATAAAAATGTTAATTATGACATTCTAAGTAATAATAACAAGCGATAATTATGACATACCAAGACATAATTATGATAGATAATTATAGATAAAGTCGAAAATATGAGTTAAAATTTTTAAATAATGAAATACTAAGTCATAATGGCGTAAGCAATAATTATGACATACCTGGTCGTAACTATGTTTATTTTTATTTATTTATTTATTTGTTTTTTTGAAAAGGGACAGTGTATACTAATCAACATTCAGATCAAATGTAAGCGTACCCGAGTTAGCCACAGGCTAGTTTTCATCGGCAACTATGTTTAAACTATGTACCCAACTATGTTTAGGGCAACAACAAAAAAAGCATCATAAAATATCAATAAACTAGTGGATATGACTCTGGATATGATATGTTCATGGCCATTATGAACAGTATGGAAAAGAGATGCATGAAGATTTGGAGGCGAGCTTCGGGATATTTAAAATTGATGTTACAGGTTTGTAAAATCGATTTTTGCAAAATCTCTAAATAATTATTTTTGTGTACCTTAAAAACGTTTTTCAAAGTGTTAAATGTTTAAAAAGGGTTTTGTCCAGGAATTGAACTTAGCACAGCCTAATATGTTTCAGACATATGTTTCAGGGATAAAGGATTTTGTTGACATGTGATAAAAATCACCTCTCCC
The DNA here is from genome assembly GCA_022829025.1 of Squalius cephalus. NCBI lineage: Eukaryota > Metazoa > Chordata > Actinopteri > Cypriniformes > Leuciscidae > Squalius > Squalius cephalus. The sequence continues at coordinate 50,195,414 of CM040795.1, read as the reverse complement.
AACATTGGGACTGATTTTATGGAGTTTGAGAGAGTTAATAACTTTAATGTTTATGTGACCGACTATTTTTACTCTGTTCCACATTCAGTACTTGCAGTTTGCTGACTAAATCTGCGGAAAAGACAGACATGTTACGACACATCTCGTCCAAAGCTAAGTTTAGCATCGAGCCACAGAGGAGGAACTCATGCTAGTCAAGAGCAGAAGTTTCCAGTCGGGACTAATATCAACTCATACTTTCCTTTAGTCACATTTGAGGCACAATAAAACGTGTGTTATAAAAGCACAATGCATATTACATAACGCAGAATACAGAATGCACAGAGTGAAATGCATAAGTCCACTATCTCAGGACTTCCTCGACACGCATGTAAAACTGAACTTCCTGTTGATGTAAAAGCAAGACTTCCCAAACACTGAGCCGGATGCAAGCCCAGCGCTCCGGGATAAAGATAATAATATCCCACACAGCTGCGTATGACTATGGAGGATCTCTGGGCTAAATTACTTCATATTTAAACAGTAAGAGAAGCTACAGGACAAATACATATATTGGCAACGTCTGCTACATGAATCCAGATATTTTATACTGAGAGACTATATGTAACGTTTTTCTGTAACAGGATAAAAAGTAAAAAATTATGCCATAAAAAGTCGTAATTATGACATACCAAGTCGTAATTATGATATACCAAGTCGTAATTATGATAAACTTGAAATTATGAGATAAAAAATCAAAATTATGAGATAAAAAGTCAAAATTATGACATACTAAGTCATAATGACATAAGTCTTAATAATGAGATAAAAAGTCGGAATTATGACATAAGTCATAATTACGACGTACCAAGACATAATCATGAAAAACTTGAAATTATGAGATAAAATGTCGTAATTATGACATACCAAGTCGTAATTATGATAGTCAAAATTATGAGATAAAAAGTCAAAATTATGACATACTAAGACATAATAAAAATGTTGTAATTATGACATACCAAGTCGTAATTATGATAGTCAAAATTATGAGATAAAAAGTCAAAATTATGACATACTAAGACATAATGACACAAGTCTTAATAATGAGATAAAAAGTCGAAATTATGACACAAGTATATGTGTGTACTGTGTATAATTATTTTGTATATATAAATACACACATATGCATGTATATATTTAAGATTTTTATTTATTTATATATAAATTATTTATATTTATATATAATATAAATTATGTATAAATGTATATACAGTATATACATGCAAATATTTCTTAAATAAATACATGAATATGTGTTTATTTATATATACAAAATAATTATACACAGTACACACACATATATTATGCAAACATAAACTTTTATTTTGGATGCGATTAATCGCGATTAATTTTTTCCCAGCACTAATAACAACATAAGTCATAATAATGAGAAAAAATTAAAACAGTCATAATTATGAGATTAAAACAGTCATAATTGACATACTAAGTCATAATGATGAGTCATAATAATGAAATTCAATATCCATTAAACATGAAAGTATGATGCAATTATTTAAGACATTTCTGAAACCTTTTTGGCATAAATGCCCTTTAGAATTGAGTCCGAAGCCTAGAGTTCAATATCGAACCACTGATCCTTCTAAGAGTGAACTGGCTTCTTTAATTATTGCTCATCTTTTCTCTGAATCATATCTATATCCTGACCTTAGCTTTCATTCTGCGTTGAGTTTTGCTACTGTGACATTCTCTACTGTGTTTTTGTGTTTATTTGTGTGTATCCTGACATTAAGCACTTTGGTCAACTGTGGTTGTTCTTAAATGTGCTATACAAATACATCTGAGCTTGAACTTGACCATTGTGTCCCTGTGGGACGTGAATCTGCGAGGTGTTCCTAGTCTACCATCATTATCACTTAATGACATAAGTGATAATAATGACATACCAAGTTGTAATTATGATAAAGTCGAAATTATGAGATAAAAAGTCGAAATTATGAGATAAAAAATTTGAAATGGACATACTAAGTCATAGTGACGTAAGCGATAATTATGACATACTAAGTCGTAATTTGTCAGGTTTTGTCACTTCTGTCCAGTTCATTTCTTGGTTTTGTGACAGAGTTTATTTTTGGTTTTACTGGCCATGTGCTTGTGTTTTCTGTCATGTTTGGTGTGAGCACATGGCTTGTCATGTGTTTCCTTGTGCCATGTGCTCTCCTGTCAATTGTCTAGCCCCGCCCACCTTGTTCCCTGATTATTGGTTCATTTTCCCCACCTGTCCTCCCTCATTACTGCCTTGTTTGCTCCCTATTTATTCTCCCTGTGCTGGTCCGTTGTTGTTTGTATGTCATTTGTACATGGTATGTTACCCTTGTGTCAAGTCAAGTCAAGTCAAGTCATCCCCCTCGGGGTAGTTTTATTTTTATTATTAAAATAAAGCCCATTAACTCTGCATCTGAGTCCTCACTCCTTTCATCCCCCCCAGCCCACGGGACAGTAATTATGATAAAGTCGAAATTATGAGATACATTTTTTTAAGTTGACATTCTAAGTCATAATGACATAAGTGACAATTATGACATACCAAGTCGTAATTATGATAAAGTCGAAATTATGAGATAAAAGGTCGAAATTATGAGATAAAAATTTGAAACTGACATACTAAGTCATAATGACATAAGTGATAATTATGACATACCAGGTCGTTATTATGATAAAGTCAAAATTATGAGATAAAAAGTCTAAATAATTAGACAAAAGGTCGAAATTATGACATTCTAAGTCATAATGACATAAGTGATAATTATGATATACCAAATCGAAATTATGAGATAAAAATTTGAAACTGACATACTAAGTTATAATGACATAAGTGATAATTATGACATACCAGGTCGTTATTGTGATAAAGTCAAAATTATGAGATAAAAAGTCAAAATAATTTGACAAAAAGTCGAAATTATGACATTCTAATTCATAATGACATAAGTGATAATTATGATATACTAAGTCGTAATTATGATAAAGTTGAAATTATGAGATAAAACTTTTAAATTGACATTCTAAGTCATAATGACATAAATGATAATTATGACATACCAGGTCGTTATTATGATAAAGTCGAAATTATGAGATAAAAAGTCAAAATAATTAGACAAAAAGTCGAAATTATGACATTCTAAGTCATAAGGACATAAGTGATAATTATGATATACTAAGTCGTAATTATGATAAAGTTGAAATTATGAGCTAAAAAGTCAAAATAATTAGACAAAAAGTCAAAATTATGACATTCTAAGTCATAATGACATAAGTGATAATTATGATATACCAAGTCGTAATTATGATAAAGTCGAAATTATGAGCTAAAAATTTGAAATTGACATTCTAATTCATAATGACATGAATGATAATTATGACATACCAGGTCGTTATTATGATAAAGTCGAAATTATGAGATAAAAAGTCAAAATAATTAGACAAAAAGTCGAAATTATGACATTCTAAGTCATAATGACATAAGTGATAATTATGATATACTAAGTCGTAATTATGATAAAGTTGAAATTATGAGATAAAAAGTCAAAATGATGTCATACTAAGCCATGTATAGTATATAGAAACTTTTTAAAATAAAGCGTCTTTAAAATTGATTGTTGATGTGAATCTGCTTGTGTTTGTGGTCTACCTTGAGTCTACAGAAGTGTGCATGAACGAGGTTCTCTGAACGGGTTACTGGCCGCCGGTACTCCCACCAGTAGCGAATCTTTACTGGCGTTCTGGAGACAAAACTGCTGGAGATCCGCAGCCGCCTGAGAAACCTGCATCACAAACACACACAGATCGAACTGTACATTAGAAATCATCACAACCCATGTGTGATGCAGGCTGGGTCGTGTCTTCTTTGAGTTTGTCATGCTTTGGTAAACGTCAAAGTCCCCGTCGGGAAACTCAAGTGTTTAATGTTGTTTATATGTGTAAATTCACGAGTCGACACCATTGCTCAGTATTTTCTCTTTAAAACTGCAGTGAACCAAAGACAGTCTCAAAAACGCCCCTGTTTCCCGTGTCACAGACATGTGACCAATCGCGTCACATGAGGGCGGGGCTTTTCTCCACTGAGTTTCTATGATGTTCAAGCATTTCTAAGGATGCTGATTTGACTCCGAGATGGTGAACGGGAACGTGGTTTGTGTAACATTAGCAACACATTACTAATTTGCATATTCATGAAGCCACGTATACTAAATGAAGTATAAGTGTAGAGTTACAGTCAAGCTATTTTAAGGCATGAAGAAATTATTTTCACAGGAAAAAAAAAATGTGTAATTTTGATTATTAAAGATGAGTTTTAAGGGATTAAATTATTGACTGCAGGGGGACTTTAATTATGGCATTAGCTGTAATTATGATAAAGTCGAAATTATGAGATAAAAACTTTAAAATATGACAAACTATGTTATAATGACATAAGGCATAATTATGAGATAAACATTTTAAATTGAGATAAAAAGTCAAAATTATGACATACTAAGTCATAATGGCATAATAAGTCATAATTATGAGATTAAAAAGTCGAAATTGGGATAAAAAGTCAGAATTATGACATAATTCATAATTATGACATACTAAGTCGTCATAATTATGAGATAAAAGTCTAAATTATGTCATAATCATATTTATGAGATAAAAAAGTCGAAATTATGTCAGTCATAATTATGAGATTAGGAAGACGAAATTGAGATAAAAAGTCAAAATTATGTCAGTCATAATTATGAGATAAAAAGTCGTAATTATGTCATAGCCAGAATTATGACTCTGAATGTCATAATTTCGACTATTTAGTATGTCATAACTACGATTTACCAAAGACCAACCTGTCCATGTCTAATTTGACTTGATATTTCCACATGACAGATGAATTTGTGTCAAATACTGGAGAGTTTGATGGACACACAACCTTTGACATCAACAACTAAAGATATCGAAAGAGTTTTCAACTCTTTTTAAAGGCTGTCAAGATTATGTGCATTTGACCATATTATTTGCTATTTGTGCCTGTGATCCATCAGAACAGACTCGTTGTTTGGGGGAGGAATGATAACTGGTGAATCATCTCAGAATAAAAAAAGGCTCAATAAAGTCATATAAATAAATAAAGTCAAAGTCAGCTTTTCTGCTCCATGTCGTCATTTCAAATATTTCCTCTATTGCAAAAAATGTGGAAAAAACATTTCATTTGACACACAATGACCACCATAACTGTTCTGTTTCTGTTCAGAAATTTCAATTATTATATTATATTAGTTTATGTCTGGTTTTTTTTTTACAATTAGTATTATTTTTAGGGATACACAAATAAATTGGTGACCATATTAGTATCTGCCATAGCTATCTTTTGTCATATTGTCATGAAATTATCACATCTACACAGTTCTGCTCGTTTTGAAAGCTAAGGAAAAACATTGAAACAACATTATATTATTAATACTAACTTAGACAAACACCGTTGAGATCAGCGATGTAACTTAATGATGTGGTTATTCATCTCATATGCTGCCATTATTAATAAACATACATACTAGAGACAATATTTGACTTAAAAGACTGTTTTATGTGAAATAAACTAGAATTAGTTTGAGACCGTGTCGTATACTGTACACTTTATATACTGAAGAGATGTCCAGTTACTTACTTTGATTCTCTCCACGCTGGCTTCAAGTTTGAGCTGCTCAACAGTCCGTCTCATGGTTGTGAGGGTTGAGTTTGAAGACATGATTATGATTATGATTCCTATCAGGACAGATGAAGGGAAGTGTGTCTGATGAGCTTGTGAGATGTTTCATGAGTGAGTGAAGCAGAACGACTGTTTATTTCCAGTCAGAGAGCGCTGAGTGGGCGTGTCTAATGGCGTGGCTCTGGGCGCGGTTATGGGCGTGTCTGTGGGCGGGGCCTTGAGCGCGGCATGAGCAGTGTTTAAATTTGGAGATATTTGCCACAAAATTATAATTTCAGATAATTTTAGAAAATGCACTGGCCATAAATATATCTTACCGGCCCTACCATGAATTTTGCATGCCAACAAAAAAAATCATGCTTAGCCATAGACCATTCCAAAACATCTTTATGACACAAGAAGTCGAAATTAAGACATTAAAAAGTCATTAAATCAATAATTTGATTTAAAAGTCGAAATTGATAGATAGATAGATAGATAGATAGATAGATAGATAGAAAGAAGTGGGAATTATGGCATAATAAGTCATAATTTTGACCTAATTTTAAAAAACAATTCAAAATGGAAATAAACAGTCTAAATTATGACAGCCAAAATTATGAAATTAAAAAGTCGAAATTGAGATAAAATGTCAAAACTATAAATCAGAATGTCATAATTACAATTTACCAAAGCGTGATTTTTGGACATCAATTCATGGCTAACCTGTCCACATAAATATATAATGTTATAAATAAAAATATAATAAATATAATATATCCTCCTGAGACCCAGAATTTTTTTTTTCATGTCATCACATTGTTTAGAGCATAAGAAACAAATGGTAAAAAAAAATATTTTTTTTTTTTTTTTGAAAAATAATATTTTATTCATATGTTATGCTATGTCCTCTGTAGTGGACACCAGGACTCAGTTGTTTAAAAAATAAAATGACATGAAATTATATGTATAGGCAAAAACAATGGGATTTTTTTTTTTCAATCACCAATAAACGTTGGGGTTTCAGGATTTATTTTAACTTAAATTTGTATAAAGATGATTCTCAACTATGTTATGAAAGATATTTAACGGAATGAATTGATGCACCATTTTACTTTATGCAATATGTGGGTAAAATGGCCATAAATTAAATTTCCCATTTAATGCAATGAATCTATACACTGTATCTAATGTGCACATTAATGTGTTCTTGGAACAACATTTAATAAAAAAAGAATTGTAATAATTAGAGTAATAATTAGCAACATTTTAATATTAATATCTAATATTTCATAGGAATATTGATGAATAACTTATTTCCATATTCACTTGTTCTGTCTCCCAAAATGCCTGATAAACATGAAATTATTTTCATGAATATATCATAATATATCATGAAATTAAAAACAAGAAAGTATTTTTTTTTATTTGAAACCCCATAACGTTTTCCTGAGATGTTAGTTTATGAAATACATTTTGAAAAGTAGTCTGATTTAAATTATAATTACAATATATTATCATTTTGTGTTACATTTGATCACTAAATTAATGTCAGGCATTTTTAAAGACCAAGGATACGTTGTTTTCATGGTGAAACCTCCAAACATTTGGTGTCTCTGGAAAGTCCTGAATGTGCTCTTTACAGGACGCCCAGGTGTGACATGTGACATGTATGGTGTCAGAGAAATTCACTAAAATATAATGTCCACTACAGTGGACAAAAGTCTATTCCTGGGTCCCAGGAGGATATAAATATTATGTATATTAAATATGATATATGATAGTAATAATAATATATATTTTTTCATGATGAAGACCTTTATTATGAAATGATTTCCGGTTAGGTTGTCATCACAGTAGCTGCATTCACACTAACTGCTCTCTCGCGCTCCCTCTTCCTTATTCTGTCCACCAATGTAGTGATCGATTCGTGTCCATCATCATTACATTTATCGATAAAGGTAAAGCGTTATTGTTGTGATTTATTATTTCGGACAAAGATATGCGGCATGACGTCATAACGCTCACGTGCTGTGTGTGTACAATACGTCGTGCTTTTTTTTGACGCAACGAGATGGCAACGGAACCAGCGTCCATGGAAACAGGCTTATAATCGATATATAAATGCTTCTGAAAATTAATCTGTTGATTTTCCAGCACACAAATTGATGGAGCTTATTCCTGTTCTCGAGCCAGAGGAGAAGCCTCGGGACAGACAGTGGTATCAGCTTGTTTCTCTGTGTATGCTGTGTTGTGTGTAACTCATTACAAGTAACTTGAGTTACGTTCAGATTACTTTTTCAAGTAACGAGTAAAGTAACGCATTACTTTTAAAATTTACAACAAAATATCTGAGTTACTTTTTCAAATAAGTAACTCAAGTTACTTTGTTTTCCCATTTATTGACTGACAGCTCTCTTGTCCTCATGTTGAGAAGTGCAGGTGTGTGTGTGTGTGTGTGTGTGTGTGTGTGTGTGTGTGTGAAAACATGATGGTTATTGTAGTTCTAGACTAAATGTGAGCATTTACTCTACACTTGCACAAAAAAAGATTCAATATTCCTCAAAATGAATAAAATCAGTGAAAAGCAGAATCAGAATACTTATGCAAACCTCCAATAACTAAATATGTTAAATAAAACATACATTTTTATGCATTTAATCTCACTTTATTGACCAATGTACTTGCTGCGATGATTCAGTTAAACCATAAGCAAAAATGACTATAGAACTTTTTTATTTTTTTTTATTGGGAGTAACACAATATTGTTATCCACTACTTTTATAAAAAAGTAACGCAATTAGTTACTTTTTAAGGGGGTAACACAATATTGTAATGCATTACTTTTCTAAAAAAGTAACTAAGTAGCGCAATTAGTTACTTTTTAAGGGTGTAACGCAATATTGTAATGCATTACTTTTCTAAAAAAGTAACTAAGTAGCGCAATTAGTTACTTTTTAAGGGAGTAACGCAATATTGTAATGCATTACTTTTCTAAAAAAGTAACTAAGAAATGCAATTAGTTACTTTTTAAGGGAGTAACACAATATTGTAATGCATTACTTTTCTAAAAAAGTAACTAAGTAGCGCAATTATTTACTTTTTAAGGGAGTAACGCAATATTGTAATGCATTACTTTTCTAAAAAAGTAACTAAGTAGCGCAATTAGTTACTTTTTAAGGGAGTAACGCAATATTGTAATGCATTACTTTTCTAAAAAGTAACTAAGAAATGCATTTAGTTACTTTTTAAGGGAGTAACAATATTGTAATGCATTACTTTTCTAAAAAAGTAACTAAGTAGCGCAATTAGTTACTTTTTAAGGGAGTAACGCAATATTGTAATGCATTACTTTTCTAAAAAGTAACTAAGTAATGCAATTAGTTACTTTTTAAGGGTGTAACGCAATATTGTAATTCATTACTTTTCTAAAAAAGTAACTAAGTAACGCAATTAGTTACTTTTTAAGGGAGTAACGCAATATTGTAATGCATTACTTTTCTAAAAAAGTAACTAAGTCACGCAATTAGTTACTTTTTAAGGGAGTAACGCAATATTGTAATGCATTACTTTTCTAAAAAGTAACTAAGTAATGCAATTAGTTACTTTTTAAGGGTGTAACGCAATATTGTAATTCATTACTTTTCTAAAAAAGTAACTAGCGCAATTAGTTACTTTTTTAAGGGAGTAACGCAATATTGTAATGCATTACTTTTCTAAAAAGTAACTAAGTAATGCAATTAGTTACTTTTTAAGGGAGTAACGCAATATTGTAATGCATTACTTTTCTAAAAAAGTAACTAAGTCACGCAATTAGTTACTTTTTAAGGGAGTAACGCAATATTGTAATGCATTACTTTTCTAAAAAGTAACTAAGTAATGCAATTAGTTACTTTTTAAGGGTGTAACGCAATATTGTAATTCATTACTTTTCTAAAAATAATTAAGTAGCGCAATTAGTTACTTTTTTAAGGGAGTAACGCAATATTGTAATTCATTACTTTTCTAAAAAAGTAACTAAGTAACACAATTAGTTACTTTTTAAGGGAGTAACGCAATATTGTAATGCATTACTTTTCTAAAGAAGTAACTAAGTAGCGCAATTAGTTACTTTTTAAGGGAGTAACACAATATTGTAATGTATTACTTTTCAAAAAGTAACAAAGTAGCGCAATTAGTTACTTATTAAGGGAGTAACACAATATTGTAATGCATTACTTTTTAAAGTAACTTTCCCCAACACTGGTTATATGCGTTTCTCTCACAGCGCACATAAGGTGTGTGTGTCTCGCACTTAACAGTGTTGGAAATTTCAATTATTATATTAGTTTATGTTGTTGTTTTTTTACAATTATTATTATTTTTAGGGATGTAAAAATAAACTGGGGACTATATTAGTATCTTTTGTCATATTGGCATGAAATTATCACATGTACACAGTTCTGCTCATTTTGAATGCTCAAGAAAAACTTTGTAACAACATCTATCATTAATACTGTGTGTGTATAATTAAACACGTGTGTGTCTAGGTATGTGGTGTCGGCCTCAGGTGCCGCTCCAGGTGTTTCTGTGGGCCACACCTGTGTGTTTCTGCCCTCCGCTGATGGAGGCAAGGGGAGGATTGCAGTCGTCGGTGGAGCCAATCCTGACGGGAGCTTCTCTGATTCCTACATGATGAATCTAGGTAATAATAATGGGGTTACAGTCACGTGACCAGGGTATGAACTGGTTACAGTCTTAATAAATAAATAAATAAATACCATTTTTTAAATAATTAAAGAAATTATATTACAATAGATTACTAAAAACAAATAAATAAATAAAAAGGAGGATAAAATAAATAAGTCTAGGTAATAATAGGGTCACAGTCACATGAACAGGGTACAAACTGGTTACAGTCTTAAAGGGACAGTTCACCCAGAAATGAAAATTCTGTCAACATTTACTCACCATTCCAAACCTGTATGAGTTTCTTTCTTCTGTTGAACATTAAAAAAGATATTTTGAGGAATGTTGGTAACCAAACAGTTGATGAAAATATTATTTAAAATACTATGGAAGTCAGTGGGGCAGATTGGTGACAAATGTTCTTCAAAATATCTTCTTTTGTGTTCAACAGAAGAAAGAAACTAATACAGGTTTGGTACAACTTGAGGGCGAGTGACTGATGACAGAATTTTTATTTCTGGGTGAACTGTCCCTTTAAAGCAGAGAATCTGTGAGATGTTGTATAGTCAACATTATTTGTTTTGCAGATACTCATGAATGGGAGGTTCCAGAATGGACGGGTTTGCAGGCGCGTTATGAACACTGTAGCTTCGTCCCCGAGATCGAGCCGAGGAGTGTGTGGGTGTTCGCTGGAGCCCAGAAGAGCGGAAACCGCAACTGTGTTCAAGTGCTGCGCGCATCAGGTGCAGAAACACACACTTATTAACCTTGTGCATTCATACTGTACCATTCTCACGCTTGGAATAAATGTCTCTTCTGCTCACCAAGGCTGCATTTATTTGATAAAAAATACAGTAAAAATTGTGAAATATTATTAGAATGTAAATCAGCTGTTTTCTATGTGAATATATAGTAAAGTGTAATTTATTCCTGTGATCAAAGCTGAATGTTCATCATCAGTACTCCAGTCTTCAGTGTCACATGATCCTTCAGAAATCACTCTAATATGAGGATTTGATGATCAAGAAACATTTATGATTATTATCAGTGTTGAAAACATCTTCATATCTTTGCGGAAACTTTGGTACTTTGTCATTCAAAAGTTTGGAGTGAGATAGATAAAAAAATAATAATACAGTTGCTATGGTGTTACTAGGCCATTGGTAGGGTGTTCTGGGTGGTTGCTATGCTGTTATGATTGGTTGCTAGGCCATTGCTAGGGTGTTGCGGGTGATTGCTATGTGGTTACTAGGGTGGTCTGGTTGGTTCCTAGGGAATTGCTAGGCGGTTGCCAAGGTATTCTGGTCGGTTGCTATAGTGTTGCTAGGTGGTTGCTACGGTGTTCTAGGCGGCTGACAGTGTGTTGCTAGGCAGCTGCTAGTTGTCACATATGTTACTATGGAGTTTTTTGCATGTTCTTAGCATGTTTTAGCACTTAACTAAATCGCTATTAGCATGTAGCTATTAGCTATTCACTGCTAACATGTGTAACATGTTGGAAGTCCTGTTTCCTAGCTTGAGTCAAAATAGTCAAACCCCCATGTTTATACAATGTTCTAGCAACACCCTAGCAACCACCCAGAACACCCTAGCAACTGCCTAGCAACACCATAGCAACAATCCGGAACACCCTAACAACTGCCTAGCAACCACTCAGAATACCATAGCAACACCCTAGCAACCACCCAGAACAACCTAGTAACCGCCTAGCAATGCCTTAAGCAACCACCCAGGATACCCTAGCAATCGCATAGCAACACCCTAGCAACCACCCAGAACAACCTAGTAACCGCCTAGCAATGCCTTAAGCAACCACCCAGGATACCCTAGCAATCACCAAGATAAACCTAGCAACCACCTAGCAACACCCTAACAACCACCCAGGATACCCTAGCAACCGCCTAGCAACACCATAGCAACCATCCAGAACACCATAACAACCGCCTAGCAACACCATAGCAACCATTCAGAACACCATTGCAATGCCCTAGCAACCACCCAGAACACTTTAGCAAACCACCTAGCAACACCCTAACAACCACCCAGGATACTCTAGCAACAAAGTGCCGAGTTTTGCCACGGCAAGCTACACTCACATTTTGTTCAGGAAATGTACATGACAGCTATTTTAAATTGTAATATTATTTCACTGTTTTTGTTGTATGTTTGATCAAATAAACGCAGTCTTGGTCTTTCAAAATCATTGAATGATCGTAATCATTCCAGAGGGCTTGTGGGAGACAGTGTCGGTGAAAGGAGATCCTCCCTCAGTCAGGACGTACCACACAAACTCAGCCTGCGTTGGAAACAGACTCTACGTGTTTTCGGGAGGCGACGCCGGAGCAGATCCAGTCGCCGATACACACGTCCACGTCTTTGATTCAGGTCTGACAAACACAAACTCAAGAGCTTAAAGGGTTAATGGGAAATGAAGCATGATCGTGTATCTGCAGTCACTGCGACCTGGACGCAGCCGGAGAGCGACGGGACTCCTCCTACGCCGCGGCACGGTCACGCGATCACAGCCGTGGGGTCCGACGTCTACATCCACGGAGGAATGTCTGGACAGACGCTTCACAACGACATGTTCCTGCTGGACACGGGTGGGTCGCCAGATCCACTGCTGGTGCTTGACTGATGTTTTCCCACCAAAACTCCTTTTTCAAGTTGTTTTAGTACATCAAGTTACATTATTAAAATGAAAATCTAGCACTAACAAAGCCTAGCAACTAGCTTAGGACATGCTAGCAGCGTGTTAAATCATGCTAGCAAAATGCTAAAACAGACTAACAATGTGTTAAATCATGCTAGCAACGTGTTAAATCATGCTAACATGATTTAGCACTTTACTAACATGTTTTAGCATGTTTTAAAGCATTGCTAAAATTAATTAGCATGTTTTAGCCTGAATTATCATGTTGCTAGGATGATTTTGCATGTTTCTAACATGTCTTAACTTGTTATCATGATTTAGCATGAAAAAGCATGTTAGCAGCATGTTAATTTATGTTAACAACATGTTAAAACATGTTAGCAACATGCTAGCAACATGCTTTTTCATGCTAAATTATGATAAGTTAAGACATATTAGAAACATGCAAAATCATCCTAGCATCCAATGCTTTAAAACATGCTAAAACATGTTAGCAAAGTGCTAAATCATGTTAGCAACATGCTAATTCGTTTTAACAATGTGTTAAAAAATGATAATTCATGTTAGCAAAGTGTTAAATCATGTTAACAATATGCTAAAACATGTCACTTCCTAGAGGATGATGTCATACCCTTAGTTTCCTCAAAATACTGAAAGGACAGGAAAACCTAGTAGTCACATTTATTTAAATGAAAAGTTATTTAAATGAAAAGGCTCAACTGTCCTCCTCATACTCGTTGTATTTTATATATTTTTTCTCTCATGGCTATTTAGAAACTATGAAATGGGAGAAAGTGAAAGCGAAAGGCGAGATCCCGCCGGGAGTGGCAGCGCATTCATCTGTAAGCTTTGGGAAAAACATCTTCATCTTTGGAGGAATGACATCAGAAGGAGCCACAAACTCCATGTATAAGTTTCAGTGCGGTACGAACTTATGATAATATCTCAAACAGTATTCAGCCTTTTGAATATTCAATTCAGGTCATTAAGAAGCACAAGACTTTTCTAAACGTTTTAAATCATGCTAGCAATATGCTAAATCATGTTAGCAATATGTAAAATTTTGCTATCAACATGCTAATCATGCTAACAACATGCTAGCAATGTGATAAATCTTGTAAGCAAACATGTTAAATAAGGCTAGCAAATGCTAAATCATGTAAGCAACATGTTAAATTGTGTTTTCAACCTGCTAATCATGTTAACAACGTGCTAGCAATGTGATAAATCTTGTTAGCAAACATGTTAAATAAGGCTAGCAAATGTTAAATCATTTTAGCAATATGTTAAATTGTGTTATCAACATGCTAATCATGCTAACAACGTGCTAGCAATGTGTTTAATCTTGTTAGAAATGTGTTAAATAAGGCTAGCAAATGCTAAATCATGTTAGCAACATGTTAAATTGTGTTATCAACATGCTAATCATGTTAACAACGTGCCAGCAAACATTTTAATGCTAGCAACATGCTAAGTCATGATAGCAAAATGCTAACAATGTGTTAAATCTTTTTAGCAACGTGTTAATTCATGCTAGCATCATGTTAAATCGTGTTAGCATGTACATCAAGTTAAACTAACTGTTTAGCTAAAAATTAGTATACGTTTTTTTAAATATTTTATTTCAGTTTACATTTAAAAAAATTTGGGGGGGGGGGTAGTTAACTTTACTGTTACATAATGAATAAATGTCAAGTAAAATATAAAAATAAATATCAAATCATAATATTATCAAAGCATCGACAGATTTCTTCTGCCCCGACAGACGAGCGGCGCTGGACGCTGCTGAAGTTCGAAGGCGATCTTCCTCCGGGCCGGTTGGATCACTCCATGTGTTCGGTGCCGTGGCGCGTGGCGACGGCGGGCCGAGAAACACGTGACGAAGACGAGCAACGGCTGTGCTTCATCTTCGGAGGAATGGACACGCAGGGCGTCATATTCAACGACTGCCTCGTGACGCTGCTCACGTGAAACACTCAATAAATGTGTCCCGTCTCAAAATGGCTGAACTGATTTATCTAAAGTTCCTTTGAACCTGAAGATCTGCTCGATTCAACAAGATTTTCAGTGTAAAAACTAAATCTCGACATAAAGACGCTCCATGTGGCAATCAAGTGGAATCGCTGAGAATTACTTTTGGTTTTAATCCGGTTTGATTGCCGATCATATAAACGTAATCTTTGCATTCATGCCGACTTCTACGAAAAACTTCTACAATTAATTGAATTTAATTTATTTATTCTTAAATCATGTCAGCAATGTGCTAAATCATGCTAGCGACATGCTAGATTGTGCTATCAACATGCTAACAAAATGCTAACTATGTTAACAACATGCTAATCATGCTAACAACATGCTAGCAATACGTTAAATCTTGTTAGCAACGTTTTAAATCATGCTAGCAATATGTTAAATTTTGCTATCAACATGCAAATCATGCTAACAACGTACTAGTAATGTGTTCAATCTTGTTAGAAACGTGTTAAATAAAGCTAACAACATGCTAAATCATGCTAGCAACATGTTAAATCATGAACCTGAAGATCTGCTCGATTCAACAAGATTTTCAGCGTAAAAATTATAAATCTCGACATTAAGACGCTCCTTGTGTCAATCAAGTGGAATCGCTGAGAATTACTTTTGGTTTTAATCCGGTTTGATTGCCAATCATATAAACGTAATCTTTGCATTCATGCCGACTTCTACGAAAAACTTCTACAATTAATTGAATTGAATTTATTTATTGTTAAATCATGTCAGCAATGTGCTAAATCATGTTAGCGACATGCTAGATTGTGCTATCAACATGCTAACAAAATGCTAACTATGCTAACAACATGCTAATCATTCTAACAACATGCTAGCAATGTGTTAAATCTTGTTAGCAACATGTTAAATCTTGTTAGCAACATGCTAAATCATGCTAGCAACAATCATGAACCTGAAGATCTGCTCGATTCAAGATTTTCAGCGTAAAAACTATAAATCTTTGCATTCATGCCGACTTCATAAATATTTGAGAAATTTCTACAATTATTTGAATAGTACGATTGAATTTTTTTGGACAAAATAATACAGGGTTTCTCAAAATGTAGTTTGAACGTTGATGAAAAGCTAATAATTAAATCGTAAGTGTAAAATTTAAATAACTAAAAAACAATCAAATTAAATGAGTGCTGTCAGATTAATCTTGATTAATTGCATCTAACATTAAAAATGTGTATATATATATATATATATATATAAACATATTTACAAACTTCTGTTAGGAGTGATTAATCGATTTGACTGCACGAAAATTATTACTTACTGAAATGGTCAAATATTGTATTTGTTTACCTGTATGTCAAACCATGAATATCTGAATATGTTGTTCAATTATTGACATTAACAAAATATCAGGGGAATTTTGACTCAAGAGTTCAGCTGCCAAAAATAAAATAAAAGAACCTGAATAAAGTCCCTGTTTTAATGGATCGAAATTTTTTAAAAGTACATTTCAGGGCAACACAATTTTTTTTTTTTTCTCAGTTCAGTTTAGACACGACATTTGAATTCAAGAGACACACACACTCTCTCTCACACACACATTTTCTTACACACACTCCCTCTCCCTCACAAAAACTCTCTCACACACACACAATCTCTTTCTCTCTCACTCACACACATTCCCTCTCACACACTTTGTTTCACACACACACTCACAAAAACGCGCACACTCTGTCTCTCACACACACACTCCCTCTCACACATGCTTTCTCTCTCTCACAGATTTTGCCGAGTCATGTTCCTGGATCAACATTCCTGTACATATTAAATCCTAATCCTACCCCTAAACTCATCCCATAACTTCTCCCTGAAATCACAGGGAAATGGTGGTGAATAACACTGTAAACTCGTCCCTCAGATCTGATTGGCTGAATGTTGATCCAGGAACATGTTGTACTTGGTGACATCACGTTCTCTCACTCACACACACACACACAAGACGTGGTAATTTTGTATCAAACTTTTATTGTTTAATGTGGTAGAAATATCTTCTACAGTTTGCCAGATTTCAATAAATAACTTTTGCATGTCACATGAAAATTTACCCAGAACCCCCTCCTCCTCCCCCTCCCAGAACTGCCTGAGAATAGCAGCATCAAGCCTCGACACCAGGCTAAATCTCCACCGGAGTGAAGAGAAAACAAGAAAAAAACAACTCTTTAACACAAGTCTTTCCCCGAAGAGATTCGTGGCGTCACGGCCGCCGGCTACGTACAAAAATGTTCAGTATGTACATCTCCATGTTGTTACTGTGCGTCTACAACTCGTCCTTGTCCCCCTGCTCCTCGCCCTCCTCCGGCGCCGCGCCCGCGCTGCCGTACAGCTTGCTCACGATAGGCTGAACGATCTCCTCCAGCTCCTTCTTCTTGGCCTGGAAGTCCTCGAGGTCGGCTTCCTGATGCGACTCCAGCCACTCGATCTTCTCCTCGACCGCCTTCTCGATCGCCTCTTTGTCCTCGCTCGAGAGCTTCCCGCCGAGCTTCTCCTTATCCCCGATCTGGTTCTTCAGGGAGTACGCGTAGCTCTCCAGCTCGTTGCGCGCGTCGATGCGCTCCTTCAGCTTCTTGTCCTCGTCGGCGAATCGCTCGGCTTCGTTCACCATGCGCTCGATGTCCTCGGGCGTCAGGCGGTTCTGGTCGTTGGTGATGGTGATCTTGTTCTTGTTCCCGGTGCCTTTGTCCTCGGCGGTGACGCGAAGGATGCCGTTGACGTCGATCTCGAAGGTCACCTCGATCTGAGGGACGCCACGAGGGGCCGGTGGGATCCCGGTGAGGTCAAAGGTTCCCAGAAGGTGGTTGTCTTTGGTCAGGGGACGCTCACCTGGAAACACACAGAGAGAGAGAGAGAGAAACAGAACTGATTAATCATGTGATCTGACATCATCAAATATGTCCCTCACTTTAGAAACGCACACGGTATCGGCCGATATCGGTTCATTTTTAATGTTATGGGTTTGATGAGAAGATTTGGCTACTATATTAAAGCTGATAAATAATGTATTATTCCCTTCAGCTGAGACACTTCTATGGAAGCTTGTTTCCGCCACAGAATAAAACATTTTAAAAGATAATTGCAACTTTTTATCTCACAATTGCGAGTTTATATCACGCAATTCTGACTTTATTTCTCAGAATTACGTGATATAAAGTCAGAATTACGTTAAATAAAGTCGCAATTGTGAGATATAAAGTCAGAATTACGTGAAATAAAGTCGCAATTGTGTGTTATCAAGTCAGAATTCTGACTTTCTCGCAATTGTGACTATCACACAATTCTGACTTTATAGCACATAATTCTGACTTTATATCACGCAATTGACATCTTTTCTCAGAATTGTGAGATATAAAGTCCAATTCTAAGGGAAAAAAACTTTTTTTTTACCTCAGAATAGTTTATATCTCCCAATTGCGTATTATAAAGTCAGAATTGCGAGATATAAACATGCAATTCTGAGAAAAAAAAAAAAGACAGAATTTCAAGTATATTTCTCGCAATTGCGAGTTTATATCTCATAATTCTGACTTTATAACACAATTCTGAGATAAAAAGTCAGAATTGTGAGATTAAAGTCACAATTACCTTTTTTTATCTTTCACTGTGTGGCGGAAACAAGCTTCCATACACTTCAGATGCGCACTGTTCAACATGATGATTATGAATAACTTGAAATATGATTGAAATCACTTCAAAAAAGGAAAATGCAGTTCAGTGCAACATGTGCAGCGCAAGCCTGTCATATCGGCTATTGTGTCTTATAATAGAATTTGATTTAATGCAAGAATTTGATACAAAATATGTATACATTTAATTATGTATACATAATGTATGTATATGCCTGTGAAGAGACGACTCGACGCTGGCGATGTTTATGCCCTAAATCAATACATGATTAACTAACTGTATTTCTCTATGTACATTTCTGAAATGCACTTTCTGTAAAGCTGCTTTGAAACAATATGTATTGTGAAAAGCGCTATACAAATAAATTTGAATTGAATTGAAAAATTAATTAGGTTTATTAAAAAAAATTTTTTTTTAAAAAGCCTTTATAAGGTAAAAATTTATTTAATCTTATTGGAAAAGATGATTTATGTCTCTGCTGTTCACGACAGTCCTAAACCTGCCAGGATACCAACACAATAACACACTCCCCAAAATATCCTCTAATGATCGTTATGGAGAAAATCCCAGAAAATATGGAGGTATCCCCGATTCCGAAGGGATTAAAGATGGATTATGAAACTGAAATCGTTGGCTTACCTTCGTAAACTTTGATGGTCACGGTCGGCTGGTTGTCAGAAGCGGTGGAGAAGATCTGGGATTTCTTGGTGGGAACGACGGTGTTCCTGGGAATGAGTTTGGTCATCACTCCTCCAACGGTCTCAATGCCCAGGGTCAAAGGGCACACGTCCAGGAGCACCAGGTCACCTGATCAACACAGTTCAGTCATTAACCAGCTCTCACACACAAAAAGGGTTGTTTGACTGGCAAAGCTGTTTTTAACTGGATTATTGTTCAAGTTCAAGTTCAAATGTATTTGTATAGCACATTTAACCAAAGTGCCTAACAATGTCACTTTTACATCATCTCATACTTCCAACTTTATTTAATAGTTTTGACTATCTTAATTATGTCTTTGTATGTCATAATTTTATGATATTTTTATAATTATATATTATGTCATAATTATCGCTTGTTATTATGACTTAGTATGTCAATTTTAAATGTTTATCTCATACTTCCGACTATCTCATAATTTAGACTTTATTATAATAAAGACTTGATACGTCATAATTATGTCTTGTTATTATGACTTAGTATGTCATAATTTAACATTTTTATTTAAAGCAAGCACTGAGCTCTGGCGTTGATGGTGTCAGTCGCTGCAGACGGACTCACCGGTGTCCTCCTCGCCGGACAGAACCCCAGCCTGCACCGCGGCTCCGTACGCCACCGCCTCGTCCGGGTTGATTCCTCGGGACGGCTCTTTGCCGTTGAACAGCTCCTTCACCAGCTGCTGGATCTTCGGGATGCGAGTGGATCCGCCGACCAGCACGATCTCGTCGATGTCCGTCTTCTTCAGGTCCGAATCCTCCAGCACCTTCTGCACCGGCTTCATGGTGGAGCGGAACAAGTCCTGCACACACACACACACACCAGACAGGGTTACTACAGTGTCGCTAGTAAAATACTACAGTATTTATTCATATTGGGAATTTGTTTTTATTTTGATATTTTTATTATATACAAGTTTTTGTTATACAATTCTGTGACTTGTGATTTTTATTAGTTTTAAAGTTGAATAGGTTAAACAAAATTATAAATGTGCATGCATATACATATAAATATATTTTATATATAAAATGAGAAAAGAGAAAAAAAGCTTTTTTTTTTTTCCTTTTAGTTTTTTTTTATTTCTATTTAGTTTATTTTTTATCTTCGTTTTAGTAATTTAGTACTTAAGAAAAAAAATAAAAAAATTTTTTTAAATTAAAAGGAAATGAAAAAATGAAATACAAGTCTTTATATTTTATAGCTTTCTTTTCAATTTCCTTTTAGATTAATATTTCTTTTTAGTTTAATATTTCTTTTTAGTTTATTTTTATTATTTTAGTCATTTAGAACTTAAACTAAATAGAAATATTAAACTAAAAGAAAATAATAAAAATGATATTAATTATACATTTTATTTGTTTTATTTTTAATTTTCTAATAATTCTATTTAGTTTGACTTATTTTTTAGTAATTTAGTACTTAATTACATAAATGAATAAACTAAATAGAAATATTAAACTAAAAGGAAATAAAATATAATATTTTATGAGAACTTATACTTAATATTTTTCATTTTAGTTCTCAATTTTATTTCAGTATTATTTAATAATTTTAGTTTTTTAATATTTCAATTTAGTTATCTATTTTTTGTAATTTAGTACTCAAGTACATAATAAAATGAATAAATTAAATGGAAATAAAAAAACCTAAGAGAATATTTGTGTTTCAGGCACTGCTCTCCTCAAACCTGGCGTGGGTCAGTGTTTCGGAGAAGTCCTAATATTAATTAGTAAGTAATTTAGTACTGAAGTACATAATAAATGACTACACTAACTGGAAATGAAGAAAGCTCCTCTAATCTGGTATACTGGAGTGTGTTCTCACCATGTTGAGCTCCTCAAACTTGGCGCGGGTCAGAGTTTCGGAGAAGTCCTCTCCCTCGAAGAAGGACTCGATCTCGATGCGGGCCTGGTGTTGGGCGGACAGCGCCCGCTTGGCCTTCTCCACCTCGCGCCGCAGCTTCTGCACGGCCCGGTTGTCCTTGCGCACGTCCTTGCCCGTCTTCTTCTTGTAGAGCTTGATGAAGTGCTCCATGACGCGCTGGTCGAAGTCCTCTCCGCCCAGATGCGTGTCCCCGTTGGTGGCCACCACCTCGAACACGCCGTTGTCGATGGTCAGCAGGGACACGTCGAAGGTGCCGCCGCCCAGGTCGAACACCAGGATGTTCTTCTCGCCGTCTTTCTTATCGAGACCGTACGCGATCGCAGCCGCCGTTCTGTGGAGAGAACATCAGCGTTCACTACAACTACACACATTCGGTACTTCAAATACAATAAATTAACCAAAGTTGAAATGTTGCTTTTATTTTTTCAGTTTAACTTTTTTTCTGTAATTTTTAAAAAAAAAAAACTATATATAAAAAAAAAAGTTACTACAATGACTAAAATCAACATTTCAAATTTGAATTAAACTTGAAGTAATCAAATAAATTAATAAAATATATGCTTTTTTTTTAAAGTGACAAAACAACTAAAAATATTATATAAACTGAATAAAATATAAATTTTTACAAAAAAAAAAAGTGATGTAAAAAGGAATAAAAACTATAAATGTTTTTTTTAAATAGTGAAAAATTACTACACTTGCCTAAAATAAATTTAAAAAAATTAAATAAAAAAATGTATTATTTATTATATAAATTATATTTATATATTTATTAAAATTATATCAATTTTATATATATTTTTTTTCTTTTTTTTTTTTAAATGATAGTAAAATAACACTGATGTGGATTTAAACGTGATGCCCTGAAACTCACGGCTCGTTGATGATCCTCATGACGTTCAGACCGGCGATGGTTCCCGCGTCTTTAGTGGCCTGGCGCTGAGCGTCGTTGAAGTAAGCGGGAACCGTGACCACAGCGTGCGTGACCTTTAACAAGAGCACAACCAATCAGACGTCGAGTTCGTAACCTCAGCGTTTCCTCTGAGTGTTAACTATCAAAGCGTTACCTTCTTTCCCAGGTACGCCTCAGCGGTCTCCTTCATCTTAGTCAGAACCATGGCGGAGATCTCCTCCGGCGCAAACGTCTTCATCTGGCCTGAGCCGATGTCCAGCTGGATGTGAGGCTTGTTCTTCTTCTCGATCACCTGGAGACAGGAAGCAGGAGTTAAAGGCACCGTTCACACGAAAATGAAAAGGGTTTCTCTTTTGGCGCAAGTTAGCTTTGACAAGTTAAATATAGATATTTTATAAAACACTGCTTAGTTTTCACTGTATGAACTAAATATATCCTGATTCTTATTAAAGCTACAGAAGTTATTCAGCCGAGAGAGTGAGTGATGTTCTCTGTCTTTAGCTCATGACCCCAGTTAGCGATATATACATGTGCGATATCTCGATAATTTCTATATATTGTTCAGCCCTAACGCACGGCTTTGGCTCAGCGCCGGTTGTACCTTAAAGGGGAAGTATTTGATGTCCTGCTGCACGGCGGAGTCGCCCCATGTTCGTCCAATCAGACGCTTGGCATCGAAGACCGTGTTCTCGGGGTTAGAGGTCAGCTGGTTCTTCGCAGCGTCTCCGATGAGACGCTCTCCTTCGGTGGTGAAGGCCACGTATGAGGGAGTGATGCGGTTCCCCTGGTCGTTCGCGATGATCTCGACACGGCCGTTCTTGAACACTCCAACGCTGAGGAAACACCATAAGACAGTATGAGGACACCGCCATAATGTTCATTATAGAGCATAATCCAGAAGTGTTTTAAAGCCAAGCATGCATGCGTGAATATTATACATAAAAATAAATAAATAATAATAATAATAATAATAATAATAATAATAATACATTTAAATGTTGTATATATTTAATAAAATATATACAACATTTTATGCATACATTTATAATATCTATTTTTTTGTGATATATATACAAAATTAAGATATAAATATATGCTTTTATAATTATATTGTTCTAGTTAAATATACATGTATAAATATTACATTTTAAGCAGAAAATTTTGTATATTTACATAAAGATTAAATATTTATAAAACATAAATGCAATAAAACCATTATATAAAATAATATTTATATAAAATGATAAATACATGAAGTGTATAAAATTGTATATATTTTTTAATTAAATAATCTTATAATAATATATTTCGTTCTAGTTAAATAAAAATATATATAAAGTAATAAAACAATTCAAATATATATGAATTAAACTTAAAATTATATTAAAATTGTATAAAAAAGGAGTGTATTTTCTACTTAATATATTATTTTTATAATTCTATATTTTATTCTGTTACATATAAATTTAAATACTTCTTATTGAAAATTGTATATACATTTTAATAAAATGTATATTAATAAAAATATATATTAAATAAATATAGGTTTTATATTTAATTTAATACATTATTTTTTATAGTTATACATTTTCGTTCTATTTGTAAAAATGTATAAAAATTTCAATTATATATAAAATGTTGTGTATTCTTTATTAAATTTTTATAATTAGATAATTTATTCTAGTTGAATATAAAAAGAACTCATAAAATGTTATATATATAAAATAAATATAATATTTATATATTTATATAGTGAGTGAGTGTGTGCGTATAATTTTTTTTTTATAATTTAGATGTATTTTTCTTGTCTTGGAAATCAATTTTATTGCCTGCATATGACCTGAAGCTGCTTCTCACCAGGAGTAGGTGGTCCCGAGGTCTATTCCCACCACCGTCCCAACACTCTCCCGCTTATCATCATCTTCGGCGAGCACACCGCCGGCCACCAGCAGACACAGGCAAAGAAGGCGCATCTTGGCTCAGATCCGGACTCAATATTCACCAGTTCCTGGAGAGAAGACACCAAACATGAATGTCAAAGGTCAGGGCAGGCACAGAACACAGTAAACGTCACTCACTGCCTGGAAATGTGGCCTATCATTTTTTTTTTCCCTCTTTTTTTTTTTTTTTTAAATCAAGCATTACATCTTCATGCAAAAACTCAATGTATTATCTACTAATATTTTAACCCAAAATGGCATGAATTGATGCACTGAATTCAGCTGCAGCTCAAATGAAAGTAATGAGAGAACACCAAATCCATAATTAAAGGCCATTTATCAATGCAAACAATGGACACCATTTAAAAAAAAATAAATAAATAAATAAATAAAACACATCAGAAGCAGATATGATGGTCATATGAATAAACCATATTCATGTACAGTCAGTATCCTGTTCAACCTCGTGCTGCTAAATCACTGACCATCAAATACTCATTACAATATACTCTATTATTGTTGTTATTATTGTTGTATACACTCAAAATCCCTTAAAAATGTAAAAACATATACATATCGAAACATATTTAAGATAAAGACATTGTTCCTCTTGTTTCGCCGGTTACTATCTAATGAATATCCATTCCTCGAGTCTATCCAGTCATAATAGCTTAATGTTATCTTTAAAGCGGTTTCGTAAGAGAACACATATAATACATAATTCTCACCTGATAATGCAGTATTAAGCAGTAATCTCAAGGGCGTGGGCTGATCGCAGTGAATCGCGTGCTGTCTGTCTCTTTCTCTCTCTGTGTTTCTCGTGTTTTCTCTCTGTCTCAAATGTAACTCAATGGCGCTGCGCTCGCCTGTATATAAGCCGTCACCGCTGCCCCGTCGTGGAGCCTCGCTATTGGTCAGAGAGCAGCTCGTTGGAAGGCGCTCATTGGCTGAGCGTTGCACGCTGGCTGATGCTGATTTGCACACGTACGGATGGCGGAGACGTCATCAGATGAGGCGTAGTGGAGCGATTTGATTGGCCTACGCGAGTGTCAGTCAGATTGCGAAGCTTCTGGATGGAGGCTCGCATTTGAACCTGGCCAAGAAATAGAAATAGTTCGAGAGTCCTTCATCAAAAACTCGGGTTTACACATTTTACATACATATTTACATTGGCATGTGACTCTACTGTTCTCAAAATAAGCATTTAGGCTTGGAATATATGGAGATCTCAGTCAAATTCATTTTCAAACGAGGAAAATTGTGTTTAAAAGCAACTGTATGTACATTATCTTCCTTATTGCATTGCTGCAAACCGAATACATTAATATATGGACATGAAAGTTTGATTTGAGAGTAAATTATATTATGGTGTGAGGACAGTGTCATAATAAGAGAAACTCACTTGACTGAGACTATGATCAATTATACAGTTTTGCCTTGTACAAAAATGTTTGACCATTTATCAAACACTATAATATTCAGCTTATTTAACCATTGAGGGTCAATGAAGAATCTGTGTGTATAAAAATATGGCACATTCACAATTATATTTCTGTGGTTTGGATGGTGACTCATTGGGCAGAGTATTAGCAAAACTATCTGCATACAAAAACAAATGAATTTCTGTGTCATGTAATGAATGATGCAATGATAAGGAACAACCTGACAGTGTTTCAAGTGTCAAAATTACACTAGTATTGCTGCATTAATTGATCTAGTGGGGTTTTTGACATATGTTTGACCAATTAACTTGATAAATACACATTTCTGAATTTATTTACAATTTACCGTTTTGT
Source organism: Squalius cephalus (assembly GCA_022829025.1). Lineage (NCBI taxonomy): Eukaryota > Metazoa > Chordata > Actinopteri > Cypriniformes > Leuciscidae > Squalius > Squalius cephalus. The sequence goes on along the minus strand of CM040795.1, from coordinate 50,169,460 downwards.
ATTTGTATCTACATTTCATATACCAACCGTGAAATTTATTTACAGGGTAATACTGTCACCATGTCATTCACTGAATACTAGTGTGTGGAAATAATTCAGATTTTCAACCATTGGTGTGTCTGGTAAATTATGATTCCAATCTAGATATATTTCTAATATTTTCATGGAAAGTCCCAGAGTAGAAATTCAAGTAGTTCGGTTCACTTGGTTCATTTGGTCGGGACCAAAAACACCCCAAAACATTTAGTCCTGGTCCACTTCTCATTGGCATTTTAACACCAAACCTAAAGATACAGAATCTAAAGGGATATATGTTCACAACCTGATTGATCGGCTTTGATTGTGACTTTTATTAGATATATTTCACAATGGAACTTGCCGAACATCCAAAACAATGCTGTGTTCTGGGCTAAATGTGCTCGTTGTATGTGCGTAGCCTATACATATGATGGTATTCTGACCAGCTGACTGAGTAAAGGAGTCAAAATAGCAGCAGGAATCCCTCTGTCACACACAAACAAAGATCTATGACCTTTTTAGGGTCGCACCTTATGACATCATGTCCTGTTTTTGGTTCGTTTACATGTCTTTAGTCTGTGTTGCGTTCACATCTCATTCGATCAACACTTCCAGTTCGTTTGGAAGTATTTTTTCAGCCGTCTAGGTCCGCTTTTTTGGTGGCACCAGGGTTCAGATAGTACTTAGCAAGTGTGAACACACCCAAAGTAACACCACATTTCTGAGGACTTTCATTACTAATTAAAGCTAGGGTGATAAAGTTAAACTAGTATACTTATCTGATCTGGCCTACTTTTTCATAAACTTTGGCTTGAATATAGACGGTTCAGTTAAATCATTTTTGTCTGAATTGCATCAATTAATCTAACTAGGGATGCAATGATATAAAAAAAAATTGGCCGATACCGATAACTCGTTATATTTAAAAGCCGATAACCGATATATTGGCCGATAAATCTAAATCCAAATTTTTATATAATTTTTGAGAGCCTCGTTACAAAAAACAAAGTTTTACCATTAAAAACCATGTCCCAAGCACACAATTATAATGTTCTCATTATAATTATATAGCCTATATGACAGACTTGCGCTACGCGTTACACTTTACTGTATTTTCCCTTTTTTTAAGTGATTCCAATCATAATTCAAGCTATTCAAAACCATCATATTGAACAGTGCGCATCTGAACTGTCTCAGCTGAAGGAAATAATACATTAATTATCGGCTTTTATATATCGGCCAAATATTCTTATCAGGCCGATTACGATAACATTAAAAGTAAACATATATCATCCGATACCGATATGGTGGCCGATATATTGTGCATCCCTTAATCTAACCAATGTCAAAACAAAGAATAAAGCAGAACAAAGCAAACACATACAAAGATAAAAATACAAGTAATTTATTGACTTACAGATGTGCAACAATACAGTAATTTCATCAGAACACTTCAATGAGGCGTAGGTGGAGTAAGACCTGGTTGTCTATACATGTAGCTAAATTAAATTAGCCTATTTTTTGGAGCCCGTATCACTAAATATCTTGCAGTGCATATAGGCGAGTTTCTCAGCATGTGAGCGTCGCAACAAGGGAAACCATTCCCAGTGCGGCAACTCTACGACTCTGTACCCGGCCAGAACGAGTTGCCTTCGCTTCAACGCGTGAAATCCGAGCAGCTGCTCAGTCCTGTAGCAATACTGATTCCTATTCGTCACTTGAACAGCAAGTCTCTGAATAGATGGTTTAGAGGAATCATCCGTGTGAGACGAGCGCTTCCCGGATTTGGTCAACGCCGTCAGAAGATTGTCCGTCAAGTCGACACCAACGCTGAAAATGCTTTCTCTCACATGGACCGGTTCAACAGCGTGAACCACTGGCTTTTGGAGGAACTTGTTGGACGGCCGCACTGGAATCCTCTGGGAATTGGTTAGTTGAGCGAGTAGGTTGTCAGTTATGGTTACTCCAGAGAGTGTTTGTTCCAAGTTCTGAGAGGCAGGATTTTGCCGACAAGGTTCGGAGGACACAGGAACAGGCTGGTCGTTTTGGTCCAAGTGCACTTCTAGGTCAATAGAGCGCAAATGCGGAAGAATCATGTGCTTGCGCACAAACATCTCTCCACCTAGAAGTTTCTGCAACACCGCTTCAGCCTCAAGCATCTCAGGCTTACGACAGATATCCGATTGAGCAAAATCCCAGAGTTGCTTGGTCACTTCTTCCCTCATTGCGAGGCCAAGTCTCGGGATCGTCGACTCGGGCAACTCCAAGCCAACAGTTCCATCTAAAGTGAACAAGTCTTTCTTCAACTCGAGCTCCTTGGAATTGCAAGTTTTGTTGACGAACTCTGCGCTTAAAGCCAGACTGAGCAAGTCTTGGGGGAAGAGACCAGCAAAAGCAAGACCGAGGAGACCTGTCAGCAAATGCTCAGGGAACCGCTGAAACTCAAGTTGACGTTCTCGTAAGATCGCAGTGAGACAGGGATAAAGTTGAGGACTCTGGTTGGGAAGAACTCCTAATGTTCCAAAGGCCCAAAGCATCTTTGCAGCATCTTTACTCCTGCACCGGTTGACCACGTTGGGGAGTTGTTCGGCCACAGCCAGGAGAATCCGATTATCCCGGTAGTGAAGAGCGGAGCAAGACAAGACGACGTGCATTAGGCCTTGAACCTCCATTCTTGGGGCCCGTCGAGGCACCTCGGATCCCATGGCCTCCAACCACGGAAGATGGTCCAGATAGCTAAATCTCAACAGCTTCATGACATTGGCGATCCCGAAATCACTCAAATCACTGACTACAGCAAGAGTCCTGTCCACGAGCCGGCGCGTTGCTCTCTCGGACAGGGAGATCTGCGACTTAAAGAGGGCTAAAGAAACAGCTCCCAGTTCCTCAGGCTTCAACTGGTTCAAATAACGCATGAGTAACGACTCAATGGGTTGAACGAGGGCATCCGGACATCTCCTTCCTTCTCCGATAATGTACAAGAGTTGAAGCAGCTCCGGAAGACCCAGTTGGTTGAAGTTTCGGCTCACGTTGTCAAAGAGTTTTTCAAGGTACCGAGGAACAATCCGACCGAGGCATCGCCACAAGTCGGCGGCGAGAAGCAACTGGTGAAGCTCCATTTCACTCGCTCTCCGGCAGAACTCGGTTTCATACAATCCCAGTATGCTGTGGGATTGAGGCAAGCCCAAGTTCACGAATGATCTCAGCGCATCTAATAACTGCGTCGGCGTGAAGTTGTGCAGGTTCTCGGCGCTGTGCCGCAGGAGCGCGTTAAACCGCGCGTCTTTCCTCACGACCGCGATCTGCTCGTGGGGAATCTGGCTGAGTTTGCACAAGAAACTAGTTGCATCTGAAGGTCCCATGTTGCTTTTTAGTTCCGTGACCTTTCCAAGGACTAACAAGGCTTCGTTGAGGTCTACAGTAGACGAGCGTTGGGAGACGTCATAGGTCATGTTCTGGTATTCAGGTCGACATCTTTGAAAGGCTCGTGGGTCACCGTTGACTCGTGGCTCTTTGGTGGCTCGGTTTGATTCAGCGTTACTGTAGTCAATGTCTGACGGCGTGTTCTTGGTGCTGGAGAGCCGTCGTGAGGAGCTAATGCGGTACGGGTTACGCTGTTGATGGAAAGTTGTGTTTAAGGATAGGCTACGGGACGATTCTTCTTTAGTTTCCAAGCAGCCATCGGTAGAATAACGAGCCGTCGGCGTCCGGTAATAAGCCGAGGGCTTGTACACCAGTGTTCTCTCCGTTTCTTCTTCTCTCTTTTGCTCTCCATTTTCCACATTTGCTGACAAACGTTGGGCTCTAAAGATGGAGATGCGCTGTACATGGGCATAAAGTCGACGCTTTGCCAGATGATGAAACAGCACCGTTGCAGACATCAACAGCAGACTCTGGAGAAGATCATACAAGAGATGTGTTTTCAATTTAAAGGTCAACAGTGTACTTGAAAAGAATGTATGCGTTTGAAATTCAAAGTAAGAATGATAGTAGGTTTCCTTTTCTTGCCAAATAATTCTGTCAGATAAATACCGTAACCAAGTTTAGAGTATATCTAAAATTTTAATTAAAGATTATGAAGGCGCATTAATAAAAAATAAATAAAAAATAGTTATTTGCACGGATAAATAATTTATAATAAACTAGGGATGCACCGAAATGAAAATTTTGGCCGATACCGATAACCGATAATTCTTTAAATTTGAAAGCCGATAACCGATATATTGGCCGATAAATCTAAATCCAAATTTTTATACATTATTTTTAAGCCTCGTTACAAAAAAAAAGTTTCACCATTAAAATCCATGTCCCAAGAACACAATTATTATTACTTCAAGCAATTCAAAACCATCATGTTGAGCAGTGCGCATCTGAAGTGTCTCAGCTGAAGGAAATAATCCATTAATTATCGGCTTTAATATATCGGCCAAATTTTCTCAACGGAGTGGATCTCTGAGCTGCTATGAGTGAGTGGAGGCGGGTGTCCTTTGCATATTCATAGAACCACGTATACTAAATGAGGCAAGGGTGTCGAGTTACATTCAAGGTATTTTAAGGCATGACAAAAAAAATTCAAGGAAAAAACGCTTAAATATGTCATTTTGGTGATCAAATATGAGTTTTAAAGGATAAAATTAATGACTACAACAAAGGACTTCAAGATATCGGACAAATTTTCTTATTACCGATAATGATAATTCGCCATACCGATATGGTGGCATCCCTTACACTGCAATTTTACATGAAAAATAAGAATTAATTGTTGTTAATTTTTTCATGTTGGTTTTATATGTGGGTATGTGCAGGCTTTTGCAGTCTTAAAAATTATATTTTTGTCACTTTTGATGTTGATTGCAATTGCATACACTTTCAATGATAGCATTCACGATCATTTAAAGGAAAAGATCAGCCAAGACTTTTTTAAATTTTTAATTTGGGAACAAACTACTCCTCTAATATTAGTTATAATGTACTGTAAACTGAATGACACCATAAACACACAAGAAAAAAAACGTAACTACTTGGTTTCGTCAAAAAAGGATTGATCCCAGATGTTACAGCTGAAATTCACATGGAATAGAGGCCTTTTCTGGTCAGCATATTTTTTAAAAGGAACATCAAAAGTGAGATAACTAAAACCTTATTTCCTTGTGGCGAAACGTCTTTAATCAATCATAAGCTACTGCACGTCCTTGACAGCAGCAGAACTCACTCATTCACATTCATCTGTTAAATAACACACCGAACACAACACAATCCGAGCGACTGTAGAAAGATAAACGTACCTTCAGCGCGTGTGGTCTTCAAGTGGAGTATTTATCGCATGAGGATACATCGCAAAAACACTCACTTTCACTTGAATCCACACGTGAATGTGTGTAGTGGTAAAGGCAGATGTCATGCGCGGTACGGAAGCTCGTAAGAGACATGAAACACTCAGTCACTGGCAGCATACGAAATCGCATATTTCCATACTGTGTTCAAAAGTTTGGGATCGGAAATATTTTTTGTTTTTTTAAAAGGCTGAATTTATTTGATAAAAAAAAGCTAATTTTGTTAAATATTATGACAATTTAAAATAACCGTTTTCTATTTGAATATATTTTAAAATATAATTTATTCCTGTGATCAATTTTCAGCATCATTACTCCAGTCTTCAGTGTCACATGATCCTTCAGAAATCACTCTAATATGATGATTTGATGATCAAAAAACATTTATGATTATTATCAGTGTTAAAAAAAGTTGTGGACATTTTTTTTTTTCAGGATTCTTTGACGAATAGAAAGTTCTATTTTGTTTATTTTATGCATTTAATGCATCCTTGCTGAATAAAAGTATTGATTTCTTTTATTTCTTTATTATTTTTATTTTTTATTATTTCTTATTTATTTTTTTAATCAAATAAATGCAGTCTTGGTGAGCAGAAGAGACTTTAAAAACATAAAAAATCTTACCGATCCCAAACTTTTGAATGGTAGTATAGGCTGTATACAGGTGCTGGTCCTAAAATTAGAATATCATCAAAAAGTTTATTTATTTCAAGAATTCAACTTAACAGGTGAAACTAATATATTATATAGACTCATTGCATGCAAAGTGAGATATTTCAAGCCTTTATTTGTTATAATTTAGATGATTATGGCTTACAGCTTACGAAACTCACGAAATCAAAATCTCAGAAAATTAGAATATTACATGAAATCACACAGTAATTACACAGTGATACCATGGTCATTGAAGCAGGTTTTGGTTATTTTGGCAGTGTGGGCCGGTGCAAATCCTGCTGGAGAATGAAGGAAGCATGAAGTGCTCTGGAAATGTCCTGGTAGACGGCTGCGTTGACTCTGGATTTAATAAAGCACAGTGGACCAAAGTCCTCTTTTCTGATGAGAGCAAATTTTGCATCTCATTTGGAAACCAAGGTCCCAGAGTCTGGAGGAAGAATGGAGAGGCACACAATCCAAGATGCTTGAAGTCCAGTGTGAAGTTTCCACAGTCTGTGTTGGTTTGGGGATCATGTCATCGGCTGGTGTTGGTCCACTGTGCTGTCCACTCAACGCAGCCGTCTACCAGGACATTTCCAGAGCACTTCATGCTTCCTTCAGCAGACAAGCTTTATGGAGACGCTTCCTTCATTTTCCAGCAGGATTTGCACCGGCCCACACTGCCAAAATAACCAAAACCTGCTTCAATGACCATGGGATTACTGTGTAATTACTGTGGGATTTTGATTTTGTGGGTTTCATAAGCTGTAAGCCATAATCATCAAAATTATAACAAATAAAGGCTTGAAATATCTCACTTTGCATGCAATGAGTCTATATAATATATTAGTTTCACCTGTTAAGTTGAATTCTTGAAATAAATCAACTTTTTGATGATATTCTAATTTTATGACCAGCACCTGTATATGCTTACAAGTTTGTCTAGATTGTAGATCTGTCTATATATCTACACTCACCTAAAGGATTATTAGGAACACCATACTAATACTGTGTTTGACCCCCTTTCGCCTTCAGAACTGCCTTAATTCTACGTGGCATTGATTCAACAAGGTGCTGAAAGCATTCTTTAGAAATGTTGGCCCATATTGATAGGATAGCATCTTGCAGTTGATGGAGATTTGTGGGATGCACATCCAGGGCACGAAGCTCCCGTTCCACCACATCCCAAAGATGCTCTATTGGGTTGAGATCTGGTGACTGTGGGGGCCATTTTAGTACAGTGAACTCATTGTCATGTTCAAGAAACCAATTTCTTGAAGTCAGTCTGAGGAAGGGCCATGTGAGGCCCGAAACGTCACTAATAAAACATTTTTTGAATGGGAGCTTATTCGGTGTGCGGATCTGTTACTGACTACTACAAGAAACCAATTTGAAATGATTCGAGCTTTGTGACATGGTGCATTATCCTGCTGGAAGTAGCCATCAGAGGATGGGTACATGGTGGTCATAAAGGGATTGACATGGTCAGAAACAATGCTCAGGTAGGCCATGGCATTTAAACGATGCCCAATTGGCACTAAGGGGCCTAAAGTGTGCCAAGAAAACATCCCCCACACCATTACACCACCACCACCAGCCTGCACAGTGGTAACAAGGCATGATGGATCCATGTTCTCATTCTGTTTACGCCAAATTCTGACTCTACCATCTGAATGTCTCAACAGAAATCGAGACTCATCAGACCAGGCAACATTTTTCCAGTCTTCAACTGTCCAATTTTGGTGAGCTCGTGCAAATTGTAGCCTCTTTTTCCTATTTGTAGTGGAGATGAGTGGTACCCGGTGGGGTCTTCTGCTGTTGTAGCCCATCCGCCTCAAGGTTGTGCGTGTTGTGGCTTCACAAATGCTTTGCTGCATACCTCGGTTGTAACGAGTGGTTATTTCAGTCAAAGTTGCTCTTCTATCAGCTTGAATCAGTCGGCCCATTCTCCTCTGACCTCTAGCATCAACAAGGCATTTTCGCCCACAGGACAGCCGCATACTGGATGTTTTCCCTTTTCACACCATTCTTTGTAAACCCTAGAAATGGTTGAGCGTGAAAATCCCAGTAACTGAGCAGATTGTGAAATACTCAGACCGGCCCGTCTGGCACCAACAACCATGCCACGCTCATAATTGCTTAAATCACCTTTATTTCCCATTCTGACATTCAGTTTGGAGTTCAGGAGATTGTCTTGACCAGGACCACACCCCTAAATGCATTGAAGCAACTGCCATGTGATTGGTTGATTAGATAATTGCATTAATGAGAAATTGAACAGGTGTTCCTAATAATCCTTTAGGTGAGTGTATATATATATATATATATATATATATATATATATATATATATATATATATATATATATGTATATATGAAAGCAATTAGTCATTTAAAATAGTCATTTACAGCTGAATTCGCCTTACCTAATTCTCATTAGAAATTGAGAAATGAAATGTGTGGTTTTTGATCATGTGCAATTTTATACATTCTAAAAGACGTCATGAAGAGAAGAGACACTGTTATTTATTTTCTTATTCACATCTTTATTATTTAAATTAATATTTGCTAAGATATGCTTTTCCGAGCAAATTCTGCAGAAGAAAAAAAAGAAAAAAAGAAATGAAATGTTTACAAAAAACCCTTGCACTCATACATCTCAAGAACTGATCGAGAAAGGGAAAAGACATCGGACTCTTGAATGTATGACTTTTACTGTAATATAGTCGATCAAAGGTTTTAAGATTCATATATGTATATTATATTCCTATATTAATAGTTTGAAAAATAAAAGCTGACATGTCAGTCTCATTACTTCACAAAAGTATTCACACGCATTAGCTCGGTATATTTGGATAGAATAGTTCTGTACACATAAGGAACAGTGATATTTACATGCTTTCGTCTCTACTGAAGAACACAACAGAAGCACATAGCAGCAAATGTGTGGCGTCTGTCTCCAAACACGAGTGTCGTAAAGCTGAGCGGGTCTGGGATGATTATCTCTAGTTGGCTGATGATTGGAAAAAAAGAGGCACAAGCTTTTGGGGAAAAACTGGGAGAGAGAGACAC
>CM040795.1:50092883-50155383 GCA_022829025.1 Squalius cephalus | reverse complement strand
ATATCTAAATATTCTTAAATCAAGATGTATTTTTGTCTCGTTTCAGTCCAAATATCTAAATATTCTTAAATCAAGATGTATTTTAGTCTCGTTTCAGTCCAAATATCGAAAATCAAGATGTATTTTTGTCTCGTTTCAGTCCAAATATCTAAATATTCTTAAATCAAGATGTATTTTTGTCTCGTTTCAGTCCAAATATCTAAATATTCTTAAATCAAGATGTATTTTAGTCTCGTTTCAGTCCAAATATCGAAAATCAAGATGTATTTTTGTCTCGTTTCAGTCCAAATATCTAAATATTCTTAAATCAAGATGTATTTTTGTCTCGTTTCAGTCCAAATGTCTAAAATATTCTCAAATCAAGATGTATTTTTGTCTCGTTTCAGTCCAAATATCTAAATATTCTTAAATCAAGATGTATTTTTGTCTCGTTTCAGTCCAAATATCTAAAATATTCTCAAATCAAGATGTATTTTTGTCTCGTTTCAGTCCAAATATCGAAAATCAAGATGTATTTTTGTCTCGTTTCAGTCCAAATATCTAAATATTCTTAAATCAAGATGTATTTTTGTCTCGTTTCAGTCCAAATATCTAAAATATTCTCAAATCAAGATGTATTTTTGTCTCGTTTCAGTCCAAATATCTAAATATTCTTAAATCAAGATGTATTTTTGTCTCGTTTCAGTTCAAATGTCTAAAATATTCTTAAATCTAGATGTATTTTCGTCTCATTTCAGTTCAAATGTCTAAAATATTCTTAAATCAAGATGTATTTTTGTCTCGTTTCAGTCCAAAAATCTAAAAATTCTTGAATCAAGATGCATTTACTAAAGTAGTAAAATTCCATAAGATATTATGTCTTATTTTCTGGGGAAATAAATCAGAATTATGTGAGTTTTTGCTTAAAACAAGAAAAAAAGTCTACCAATGTAGTCTAGATGGAAATAGGGGTCCACGCGCACCCCCGGCTTTTTTTATGCCACCTGATTTTTCACTTGATAAATCTTTAAAGTGTCTATTTTCAGAATCTGCCAGGTACCAAGCTGAAATAATGTCCCAAAGGCTTCATTTTTAACCCTTTGCTGCACAAAGGTAAAATGCACTGATTGGGAAACAAGAAGGAACACCTTCTTGGAGCTCCTTCAGACTGAATTGACAGAGATTTGAGATGGCGCAGAGAGTCCTTTTTCAATGATGATGATTCACCAGATGTAGAAGCCTTTGACACTTGTAAATGATCTATTTTCCCTGCAAGCTTGTATAGCAGTATTGGTGATAGCCAAATGTATCCAAAGGCAAGTCCTCTAATGTTAATGGAATCTGTTCACAGATATCCATCATGCGGTACGGTGAACTGGCTGCTTCACAGAGTCTCATATCTTAATATCAAAGTTAATTTGCTTTGTTTTGTTTACTTCAAAAGTAAAGCTATTTTCAATTTCTTTAGGTTCGGGATAGGTGCAGTAAAATGTTAAAATAAACCCCATTTCAGGCTGCTATTAGTATAATAAAAACATTGTCAAATTAGCTTTATTTTTTTTTTGCTGTTTTGACCACAGATGGTCAAGATGTTGTAAAATATAACAAATACCAATTTCCCTGGGTCAGAATTGTATGGAAAAATGTAGGGATGTCCCGATCAGGTTTTTTTGCCCTCGAGTCCGAGTCATTTGATTTTGAGTATCTGCCGATACCGAGTCCCGATCCGATACTTAATACATAAAAAAAGAATAAAGAAGAGCGAAAAAACAGATCCAGGATGTTCCTTATTTTTTATTTAATTCACCTTATTTTAACATTCAACAACTCTGTTAACAAACAGAGCACTTCTGTGAGGTAGCTTGAACAATCAAGTTGGCCTAATACATAAATTCTTCACTTTTGGACTTTAGTGCAACAGTAAATATAAAAAAAGGCTAATATATAAACAAATAGCACCTCAACTTAAAATACCCGGCAGGCATGTAAACAAATAAAAAATAAAAGTGCTACAGTGTTTGCAAAGCCAGTAATGTGCTTTTAGGAACTGCACTCCTAACTCTTACACCGGTTTCACACTGCACTGTTAGCAGAGCGTGCAGCGCGTATTTTTTTTTCGCCGCCCATGTTACCAGATTAAACCAGGCTTTAGAGCATTCACACCAGCGCGTAGCAGAGCAGAGCAGGAGTGCCGCGATCGTTTCGGCGCCGAGTCTATTTTTGCTGCGCCGCTTTTGCTGAATTAAAGTGACAATACATTGATCATGGCCAAAATACACCGCAGTTTTATCCAAAAAGTGCATTGATGATATCTATTGTGTTTTAAACAGTCAATCAAATGACCAACAGCAATTTAAAAAGAAAACAAATGTCCAAAAACAAACTTGTTGCCATAACAATAAAAACAAAGATGAACCAAAAGTTATATAAATGAAATTATTAATAAAATAAGCTTCTTGACAAGTCTTTTCTCTTAAATGTATTTGAAAACGAAAAAAAGCAATGCCAACTTATCCATTATGGAGTACTCTGTCTGTAGCCTGACCTACACAACCCGCGGTTCAGCCGCGCGTGACAAACGCTGCCAGTGTGAAAGCAAAACGCACGTGTCCTGCTCCTGCTCACCATACACTGCTCCTGCGCTGCTTACTAACGCGTACAATGTGAAACCGGCGTAACTCTGTGCCACCACATAAATATCGATGTGTTAAAAAATAATGAGAATATATCCGAGTCCTGATCGGGAGGTAACGTCCGATTCCGATCGAGTCTGAAAACACGTGATCGGGCCCGATTTCCGATCATGTGATCGGATCGGGACATCCCTAGAAAAATGTGTCCATTTGTCTCTGTGAGTTGTTTACATCAAAAGTTATGCCACTTTATATCATATTTAGATATTTCGGGTTTGGTGCAAAGGATTAAAAATAAAGCATTTTGGACATTATTTCAGCTTGGTACCCAATTTAATCTTAAAATAGACACCTGAATGATAAAGAAATAACAGGTTGTGAAAAAATAAATCACCCTATGCGCTTGAGAACACGAAAATATAGTTGATCCTCTACACATCTTTGGCCATTTTTTGCTATTTTTGTCCAGAAATAGGGTCAATATGTTGTCAAATGTCGAAAATAACCATTCCATTAAATTCCTGGGGTCAGAATTGTATGGGAAAATGTGTTCATTTGTCTCTGTATGTTGTTTACTTCAAATGTTATGCCACTTTCTACATCATTTTTGGATTTTTCGGGATCCGGTCGGGTGCAGCAAAGGGTTAAAAATGAAGCCTTTGGGACATTATTTCAGCTTGGTACCAGGCAGATTCTGAAAATAGACACTTTAAAGATTTTAAAAAATCAGGTGGCATACAAAAAGCCGGGGGGTGCGCGTGGACCCCTATTTCCATCTAGACTAATGGGGTCAGAAAAATAATCTGGTTTCTGTTTGAATTAGGATTATTTTTCTGACCCCACTGGCTTTTTTACACAACAACTCACTTAATTCCCCAGAAAACAAGACATAATATCTTATGGCATTTTACGATTTTAGTAAATGCATCTTGATTTAAGAATTTTTAGATATTTGGACTGAAACAAAAATTCATCTTGATTTTAGATATTTGGACTGGAAACAAGTAAGAAAAGCATTTTTTGCAGTGTAACACAACGCTCAATGCATTCCGAGCATGTTAGTTATCTATATCAAGCTACACAAGCATTCAAAGGTTTGGGGTCAGTACAAATTTCTTATTTTTTTAAAAAGACATTAATACTTTTATTCGGCGAGGATGCATTAAATTGATCAAAAGAGACATTTATAATGTTCTAATGCTGTTCTTTTGAACTTTCTATTCATCTCTGCAACAAAGTATCACGGATTCTACAAAAATAAAACTGTGTTCAACATTGATAATAATCATAAATGTTTCTCATTATATTAGAGTGATTTCTGAAGGATCATGTGACACTGAAGACTGGAGTAATGATGCTGAAAATTGATCACAGGAATAAATTACACTTTACTATATATTCACATAGAAAACAGATATTTTTAAATGCAATAATGTTTGCTGCATTTTTGATCACAGAAGAGACCCCAAACTTTTGAACACTGCCTCATTAGTTATGCACGTCTGCGCACTTGTGTAGAGTATGTTTCTGGCCTTCCAGTGCAATAAACAAACGGCATCAAGACTGGCACTAAGATTTGGTCCTAAAACGGTGACGGTGTGTGTCGCGAGATCTTCCCTTTAAGAGAAACTCTCGTCTCTTAACTCCCGTTTTGATTGTTTTGAATGCTGCTAGCAAGTATATTCTTCTTGTATTCTATAAGATCGTGATTCATTAATAGCCTGAACCCAGTCTGAATAGTTTACGCCCTTAAACCCCTGAGTGCTACGTTTCCTCTCGCGACTGACTAGCGGCCAGCTCATCTGCACTACGATCCAGCCCTCGACAAGCCGATAAAGCTAAGGCTAAGGCTCATAACTACCCTGCCCTCAACCCAAACACCCGCCCTAGACAAGCAGGGCATCCTTGGACAGTCCTCGGAAGCGGTTTCGTTTTCGGATTGTACTGAATGCTATTGTAATCTTGGTTTTAGTCAGATCTCGGTGGACTCGATCCTCTCCAGTCGGGTTGGAACGGGCCACGGCGGGGCGAGTTGGTGCATCTCCGGCATCTTCTTCTTCTCTTCCACCGGCGGGGTTGGAGACGTTAGCGATATTGACACGGAAACTGGCGGCTCTGGTAAAGCCAGAGCCGGAGCGGCCATTTTGGCTCCTAGCTTGTCCACGCGCTCCTCGAGCGCCTGGTTCTTCTGTAGCATCTCCACGTAGCTTAGCTGCAACTGCGCTTGGTACTTCAGCACGCGCTCTTTCTCGTCATGCCAGGTTTGGCGTTCCTGTGCGAATGTTAGCGCTTGTCGTTCGCGCTGTTGCCGCTCGAGACGTAGCTCGCCCTGCAGTCGCTCTAGCTGGCGGCGAAGGTCACCTGACTCCGCCCACTGGACCTTGGAGTCGTCGCTGAGGAGCCGATCGGGAGCCGGGAGCGCCGGGAGTGACGTTGGCGGATCTGAAGGGGACATGAGATGCTCTCGGCTACGAGACGCCACCAGTTGCCCCATTTCGGACAGACTGGGATCACTGGGACGACTGGAGCTGCTGCCGAGTTCACTGAGGGCTTTCTTCAGACGCGTGACCTCCGACTCAAACGCGCTCAGCTTGTCCCGTAGCACCGTGACCTGAAGACAAGGTTGAACATATCAACAACATATCAAGAAAAAGTGGGGAAAATATCTAATAGCGATCTTTCTGATATAAATAGCAATTATGATTTAAAGGTGCAGTAAGAGATTTCTGAGAAACAGACACACCCCTCCCTTCATTGCTACGCCCCCAAATGCATGAACTCACAATGCAAGTGGACACGCCCATGACTGCTGATTGGCTCACTCTCTCTCCTCCCCCATCATGAGTGGACACGCCCCCCTTCTGCTGATTGGCTCTCTCTCTCTCCTCCCTCATCATGAGTGGACACGCCCCCTACTGCTGATTGGCTCTCTTTCTCCTCCCCCATCATGAGTGGACACGCCCCCTTCTGCTGATTGGCTCACTCTCTCTCCTCCCCCATCATGAGTGGACACGCCCCCTACTGCTGATTGGCTCACTCTCCTCCCCCATCATGAGTGGACACACCCCCCACTGCTGAATGACTCACTCTCTCTCCTCCCCATCATGAGTGGACACGCCCCCTACTGCTGATTGGCTCACTCTCTCTCCTTCCCATCATGAGTGGACACGCCCCCTACAGCTGATTGGCTCACTCTCTCTCCTCCCCATCATGAGAGGACACGCCCCCTACTGCTGATTGGCTCACTCTCTCTCACATCATGAGTAGACACGCCCCCTACTGCTGATTAGATCACTCTCTCCTCCCCCATCATGAGTGGACATGCCCCCTACTGCTGATTGGCTCACTCTCTCTCCTCCCCCATCATGAGTGAACACACCCCCTACTGCTGATTGGCTCACTCTCTCTCTCCTCCCACATAATGAGTGGACACGCCCCCTACTGCTGATTGGCTCACTCTCTCTCAAATCATGAGTAGACACGCCCCCTACTGCTGATTAGATCACTCTCTCCACCCCCATCATGAGTGGACACGCCCCATACTGCTGATTGGCTCACTCTCTCTCCTCCCCCATCATGAGTGAACACACCCCCTACTGCTGATTGGCTCACTCTCTCTCTCCTCCCACATAATGAGTGGACACGCCCCCTACTGCTGATTGGCTCACTCTCTCTCACATCATGAGTAGACACGCCCCCTACTGCTGATTAGATCACTCTCTCCTCCCCCATCATGAGTGGACACGCCCCCTACTGCTGATTGGCTCACTCTCTCTCCTCCCCCATCATGAGTGGACACGCCCCCCACTGCTGATTGGCTCACTCTCTCTCCTCCCCCATCATGAGTGGACACGCCCCCTACAGCTGATTGGCTCACTCTCTCTCCTCCCCATCATGAGTGGACACACTCCCCTTCTGCTGATTGGCTACAAGAGTGTTGTGCTGCTCGGTCCGATACATATAAACAACATGTCAAGTAAAAGTGGGTAAAATATCTAGTTGCAATCTTTCGGATAAAAATAGCAATTATGATTTAAAGGTGCAGTAAGCGATTTCTTTTTAGACTTTGGCTTGACTAGGTTATCAAACAGCTAATAATATGTTTGCTAACGTTACACAAACAAGCCACCGACAGACGAACACTTGTGGTGTGTGTACCTCGTCCTCGCAGTGCATGCTTTTCTTAAATACTTAGTATTTTTGTCTTGTTTCCAGTCCAAATATCTAAAAATGCTTAAATCAATATGCATTTACTAAAGTAGTAATCATCTTGATTTGGATCTTGATTTGAGAATTTTTAGATATTTGGACTGGAAACAAGACAAAAATACGAAGTAAGAAAAGCATGTTTTGCAGTGTATGTCCGCCAGACGAGCACTTGTGTGATGTGTGTGTACCTCGGCCAGCATGGCCTGCAGCTCGGCCTCGCAGCGCTCCAGCTCCAGGGTCTTGGTGCAGAACGACTCTTTGAGGCTGATCTCGTTCTCCTCTCGCTCCCTCAGCTGGGCGTTGAGCTCCTTCATTTGACCCCGCAGGGCCACCATCTCTCCGGCGCGCTGCGTCACCTCGGCCTGACTCTCCCGAAGCTGCTGCTTCAGCAGAGAGATCTCACCCGCCTTCTGACACACCTGCACACACACACACACACATATATACACACACACACACACACACACACACATATACACACATGCACACGCACACGCACACACACACACACACACACACACACACACACACACATACACACACGCACACGCACACACACACACCAGTGAGTTTATGAACCTCTAATTAAAAATAAATAAAAACTCATTTAACAAAATATTGGCTTTATTGAAATTATATTTTGGGGGTAATTTCTCAGCCAAATTTGATGTGCGATTAATTTACGATTAATTACATTAAATGGAACATCATGTAATTAATTACATAAAAAAATGTAATTGCTTGACAGTCCATATATAATAAATATAATTTAAAATATATAATTTTATTTTGTGTGTGTGTGATTTTATATAAACTTTATATAGATATATTTTAAAAAATATGTATATATGTGATTTTTATAAATGTGTGTGTATATAAATATCAAATTCAAAAATATTTTTTTAAGAAAGTGTAATCTAATCTAATTATTTGAGAAATTAACCCAAAAAGATCATTTAAAGTCATTGTTGTGTTAAATGAGAAAAGCATCAAACAGACATTACAAAAAGTAGCTTTAAAAAAGAGATTTTTTTTTAATTAAACAGAGAATTTATTACACATTAACTTTTAGGCTACAACCGCCATGATTTGTTTTTTTTTTAGAAGCTGCATCTAAATTGGTATTTAGATGTATTTACAGACCAAAACAGTTTAGTTATGTCTATGTGGTGTTTTTAATCTGCTTTAAGTCAAACCATGTGTAAGTTCATAAGTCGACAGCATTGCTGAGTATTTCCTCCTTAAAACTGCAGTGAACCAAAGACAGTCTCAAAAACACGCTTTGAAATCGCTGGTGTTTCTGACGTCACAAACTACCTTGTAACCAATCAGATCAACGTGTGATCGTCAACCAGTGGATCTCTGAGCTGAGGGAGTGAGTGGAGGCGGGGCTCATCTGCATATTCATAGAGCCGTGCATACTAAATGAGGCAAGGGTGTCGAGTTACATTACATATTTTAAGGTATGACGTATCTTTTTCAAGGAAAAAATGCTTAAATATGTCATTTTGGTGATTAAAGATGAGTTTAAGGGATAAAATTACTGTCTACAGGGGAACATTCTTCAAAATATCTTCTTTTATGTTCTGCAAAAGCAAGAGTCTGAAACAACCTGAGGGAGAGTCAATGGTGACAGAATTTTAATTGCAGGGCAAAATATCCTCAAAATATGATATTATTTTTTTTAATGAAATGATACTCTAAATAAGACACTAAAACTGCGATTGGTGGCGGTAAATGTCTTCATGAGTGAGTCGATTCGTTCAAACGGCCGATTGATCCCGACGGACTGACCTCCCACTTGGTCTCCTCGAGTCTGGGCAGAATATCGGCCTGTTCCTTCCTGAAGTCCAAGCACTTCTTCTCCAGTTCTTCTCTCTGAGCGAGCAGGAGCGTCATCTCGTCCTGGAGCCGGCGCTTGTCCTGCTGGAGACGCCCGATCTGGGCCTGCAGTGCATGCTGGGAGCGCTGGGCCCGTCGGGTCACCTGCAAGGGAGCAGGAACATGCTTTAGGTGCGTCACCACTTTTGAATAAGAAACAATATCAAGTCTATGGGTCCTATCTTGCACCCAGCGCAACTGACTTTGCACTTTTATGATGGACAGATGCACTTTTATGATGGATAGATGCACTTTTATGATGGACAGATGCACTTTTATGATGGATAGATGCACTTTTTTGATGACAGATGCACTTTTATGATGGATAGATGCACTTTTATGATGGACAGATGCACTTTTATGATGGATAGATGCACTTTTATGATGGATAGATGCACTTTTATGATGGATAGATGCACTTTTTTGATGACAGATGCACTTTTATGATGGACAGATGCACTTTTATGATGGATAGATGCACTTTTTTGATGACAGATGCACTTTTATGATGGATAGATGCACTTTTATGATGGATAGATGCACTTTTTTGATGGATAGATGCACTTTTTTGATGACAGATGCACTTTTATGATGATAGATGCACTTTTATGATGATAGATGCACTTTTATGATGGATAGATGCACTTTTTTGATGACAGATGCACTTTTATGATGGATAGATGCACTTTTATGATGGATAGATGCACTTTTATGATGATAGATGCACTTTATGATGATAGATGCACTTTTATGATTGATAGATGCACTTTTATGATGGATAGATGCACTTTTATGATGGACAGATCTACTTTTATGATGGACAGATGCACTTTTATGATGATAGATGCACTTTTATGATGGACAGATGCACTTTTATGATGACAGATGCACTTTTATGATGGATAGATGCACTTTATGATGATAGATGCACTTTTATGATTGATAGATGATGGATAGATGCACTTTTATGATGGATAGATGCACTTTTATGATGAATAGATGACCTTTGATGGACTTTCAAAGACATACACCCATTCACTGCCATTATAAAGCTTGGAAGAACCAGGACAAATTTTTAATATAACTCTGATTGTATTCGTCTGAGAGAAGAATGTCATATACACCTAGGACGACTTCAGGGTGAGTAAATCATGGGCTAATTAAAATTTTTGGGTGAACTATCCCTTTAAAGTGTTTATCACAAATAAATTACTTAATGCTAAAAATAAATAATGTGAATGAACAAAAATTAGCGTTGCGTTTCCAATGCTGTGCTCACCTGTTGGAGCCGGCCGGCGTAGTTCTGCCTCAGATCCTCCATCTCTCGCTCCCACACGCGCTGCTTCTCCTCGAACACCTGAGCTATGGCCGCCTCGCTCTGGTCCAGGTTACGCCGCATGTGGATCACCTGAGGCGAGGACAACACACACCACAACACACTCTTCATTTCAGGCATAGGTGCATTCTCAAATGCCATGTGTCAGATTCATAATGCAACACATCATCAGGTTTACTGACACTGGCATTTGAAGGAAACCTCAGGATCTGTCCAGAGGTTTGTTAAAGCTACAACTGCATAAAATTGCATGTAGTATACATGCATATACAATGTTTCTAAACTTATTGGCAACTTCTGGGAACAATAAAAACAGATTCGATTATAGACATAAAAATGGAGGTTTAATTTATAATGTAACAATTTTTCCCCTGCTAAACAAAAGGACATTTTAAAATGTTGCATTCATTGACTTGCTTTGACTTACCTTCACACATTTATATGAATGCAATTCATAAATCAACATATTCATATAATGGTCTATGCAAAAGTAAAGAAAATTAATAATATTAAATAAATAAAAATTCAATGGTGTCTGCAAAAATAAAGAGGATAAATAAATAATTATCCAATGGTGTATTCAAATTAAATTAATTACTTAAATATTCACTGGTGTATACAAATTAATAAAATAAAATAAATAAATAAAATATCCAATGGTGTATGCTAAATTAAATAAAATAAATAAAATATCCAATGTGTATGCAAAAATAAATAAATAAAATAAAATATCCAATGTGTATGCAAAAATAAATAAATAAAATAAAATATCCAATGTGTATGCAAAAATAAATAATAAAATAAAATATCCAATGTGTAATTATTATATAATTTAATAAATTAAATAATTGTTGTTCTGTAAAGTACTTTGATTTTTGTTGTAAATGTGCTATATAAATAAAACTGAAATAAAATAAAAAATAGGAAATAAATTATATATATATGTGCATACAGTTAAATTAAATAAATGTATATAACTAAATGTAAAAAAAGCAAACACCATTCTCCATTTCCAACATTAAAATGTCAAGTTTTGTAATCTTGATTTTTGTCATTGATTAGAAACAGTTTCTAGTGGTGACAAAAGCACAGTGTAAAAATAAGCTTCGGCAAGTACAGTAAATCTCATTTGGCAAACACTTTTATTCAAAGCAACTTTAAATAAAGAGTGAATTTAACTTGCCATTTAGTCTCAGTGGAAAATATCCAATATGCATGCAAAATAAAATAAAATAAATATCCAATGGTTTATACAAAAGTAATAAATTAAATAAATTAAATATTCAATGGTGTATACAAAAGTAATAAATTAAATAAATTAAATATTCAATGGTGTATACAAAAGTAATAAATTAAATAAATTAAATAAATTAAATATCCAATGGTGTATACAAAAGTAATAAATTAAATAAATTAAATATTCAATGGTGTATACAAAAGTAATAAATTAAATAAATTATTCAATGGTGTATACAAAAGTAATAAATTAAATAAATTAAATAAATTAAATATCCAATGGTGTATACAAAAGTAATAAATTAAATAAATTAAATATCCAATGGTGTATACAAAAGTAATAAATTAAATAAATTATTCAATGGTGTATACAAAATTAAGGAAAATAAATAAATAAATGAACGACTATATAAATAAAGACTTTCATGTAGGCTGGGTGTAAAAGGATCATATAAAGGTTGTCACCTCACTCACTTCTTGCTCTCTCTCCCACAGCCGGTCCTCGAGGTCCTGGATGACGTCGTCTGAGTTCGGGGAGGGTCTCAGGGGCCCGGGGCCGTCGCTCATGTGACTGAGGCGCTGGTACGAGGACGAGCTCTTCCCCGAGGACGAGCGCCCGCTGTCCGACGCACTGAGCCCGTTCTGGAAGCCCGGTTTATCCGGGACGCCGGTGCCGAGCCGGTTGATGTGGCTGGTGGAGGCGCTGAGGGGCCCGAGAGCCGGAGCCGGACCGTAACCGGACCCGGTGTACGTGGGAAGGCTGGTGAGAGAGTTCCTCCCCGAGTCCGAGAGGCCCGGGCCCGTGTGTGTTCCTCGGCTGCCGGGACTGTCCTGGTTCGGACCCGCTTCGGACCCGCCGGCGCCGACACCACTCGGACCCGGAGCCGAGCCGGAGCCCGTCTGAAGGGGACACACCAGGTTCTGCATGGAGTGAAAGCTCTTCGGCACCACGGGTTTGAAGGCCGACGGACGCACCAGAGAGTCGTTGGTCTGGAGAGACAAACCACAGAAACAACAACATTAAATACACAATTAACATTTTACTATCATTTATATAATGATGTTCCTTCTTCTTCAGAGTTTCTGTCTTGTTTTCCAGCACAAACATCTAAACATCTTCGCGTGTCGGTCAAAAATGACCAGAATTTTTTTCTTCTTCAATGTACTATGTTTTAGTTCGATAATGTTTTATATTTAATATTTTTTATTTTATGGTACTAAATTATATTTACGCTGTATTTCTAATCCATTTATTCACTTTTTGAGCATAGACCTGAAAATTAAATGTCCAACTTAAACTGTGGTAAATCTTGAATGATAGACTGAAGTTTGATCTCTTTACAAACACGACACAAACTGAAGTTTTTAAAAAGTGAACTTAAAAAAAGTTACAGAATTTTACGTTTATTGTTATGAAAAATTTGCAAAAATACTATTTAAAATTTTTATATGAAATATATATTTTAAAAAAACATGTTTTACTCTAAAACTGTGAGAAAATCAAAACCATAAATCTAAAGTTGTGTTCAAATGTGAGGCTGATATCTCCAAAGCTGGTCTCTCAGTGAGATGTTGTTCGGCTGCAGTACCAAACGCTTCCACTAGAGGAAACTCGTCTCATTCATTTCCAATGCGTCATTTCTGACCGCGAGGAGCTCAAGTGTGGCTATTGTTATCAGGACCATTAAACCTGTTCAGTCATGGTCATGATTTTTTGCACCAGAGAGTCGTTGGTCTGAAGAGACACAAATGAACATTTTACTATTATTTATATGTTATTGTATATGTTATTTTAATGTTATTACACGGCTCTGTGAAATACTTGATTCTGATTGGTCAATCGTGCCATTATTGTCATTGGTCTGGAGAGACAAACCACAGAAACGGCATCATGAAATACACAATTAACATTATACTATTATTTATATAATGATGTTCATTCTTCTTCAGTGTTTTTTGTCTTGTTTTCCACCACCAATTTCTAAAACATTCTTAAAACATTCTCCATTTACTGGAGAAGCAAAATGACTGAAGTATCAAAATATATACATAAAAATGTATGAAAATGAAGTGAATTTGTGCTTAAAGTCCCCCTGTGGTGAAAATCCAGCTTTAAAAGCAGCTGATTTGCTCCAGCGCCTGAGAAGACTGTGGTGAGGAGCAGAGTTCGCTCAGAGTTGGAGTAAATCACTCCGCAGAAGTAGCAGTGCTTCGCCTTCTGAAAATATAGTTCCCAGTGTGTGTACGGTTAGAAGATGGCTGTGTCATGTGACCTTGTTATTTGTACACACTGTGACTATACAAATCACAACATGTAAATAGGAAAATGTTGGCGTTATTTTGTCACTCATTGGGAGCGGTATGCTAGCTGGAGCCGTTTACCTCCAGTCTTTGTGCTAAGCTAGGCTAGCGGTGTGTGCGTCAGACAGAGTTACGGCACGCACGGAGATGAGAAGGGTGTGTGTGGACTTATCTAACTCTGGGGGATACGGGGAATAAGCTTAAGTCACAAAAAGTCGGCGTGTTCCTTTAATGTTGTTTATACATGGTGTTTTTAATATGCTTTAAGACAAAGCATGTGTAAGTTCATAAGTCGACAGCATTGCTGAGTATTTCCTCCTTAAAACTGCAGTGAACCAAAAACAGTCTCAAAAACACGCTTTGAAATCGCTGGTGTTTCTGACGTCACAAACTACCTTGTAACCAATCAGATCAACGTGTGATCGTCAACCAGTGGATCTCTGAGTGAGTGAGTGAGTGGAGGCGGGGCTCATTTGCATATTCATAGAACCACGCATACTAAATGAGGCAAGGTGTCGAGTTACATTCAAGATATTTTAAGGCATTTTTCAAGAAAAAAAAAACATTTAAATAAGTCATTTTGGTGATTTAAGGAATAGTACCTGTGCATGCTCGAGTTTCCCAGAGACGGGCAGTATGTTGGGAGGATTGTGATTATCAGGTTTGGTTTTGCTCTTGTCCTTGTGCAGCGTTGGAGCTTGATGATTCCTGTCGTTGTTCAACACGACGTTGTTCCCGCACAGATCCAGACTCTCCCCGCGCCGGTGCCCGTCTCTGCGCGCGCCGTTAGCGAACACCGCGTTGGTCACGAGCCTCTCGCCGTTGACCGTGTGCTGCCGGTTAGCGTTGCGAGCGTAATCCCTCTCGTCGGCGCAGACGCCTTTGGTCTTGGTGTTCGGGCCGGGGATCCGGTCGGCGCTGAAGCTTCGGTCGTCCAGGCGCCGGCGGGTCGAGGCGGGGGCAGGGGCCAGGGCCGGTGCTGGGGCCGGTGCCAGCGGGCCGTTCGGGGTGGTACGGGTGCCAACGCTACGCATGGTGATGGGCCGTTGACTGGAGGCCCCGCTCCCTACGCTGCCCATGCCAGGAGCCTCGAGCGCTTCACTCCACTGCCCACACACACGGGCATGAAGGAGACGGGAGCCGGGTCACACACACACACACTGCAACACAAACACACCAGCAGAAGTTACATGCACCGACCCTCAAATAGATGAAGTTTGGGGTCGGTACAATTCTCGAAAGAGTCTCTTTTGCTCAAAAAAATATTGTAAAAACAGTGAAATATTATTCCAATGTAAATCATCTGTTCTCTATGTGAATATATAGTAAAGTGTAATTTATTCCTGTGAATTTTCAGCATCATTACTCCAGTCTTCAGTGTCACATGATCCTTCAGAAATCACTCTAATATGATGATTTGATGATCAAGAAACATTTAGGATTATTATCAGTGTTGAAAAGAGATTTTTGTGGAAATCGTGATGCATTTTATTTTTCGGGATTCTTTGATAAATAGAAAGAAAAAGAACAAATCTTTACTCTCACTTTTGATCAATTTCATGTATCTTTACTGAATAAAAATATTAATTTCTTTCAACAACAACAAAAAGAATCTTACTGACCCCAAACCTTTGAACAGTGATGCAAATATTTTCATGTATAAAGACCACTTTTATCAAAATAGATAGATAGATAGATACTGTAGATAGATAGATAGATACTGTAGATAGATAGATAGATAGATAGATACTGTAGATAGATAGATAGATACTGTAGATAGATAGATAGATAGATAGATACTGTAGATAGATAGATAGATAGATAGATACTGTAGATAGATAGATACTGTAGATAGATAGATACTGTAGATAGATAGATAGATAGATAGATACTGTAGATAGATAGATAGATAGATACTGTAGATAGATAGATAGATAGATAGATAGATAGATACTGTAGATAGATAGATAGATACTGTAGATAGATAGATAGATAGATAGATACTGTAGATAGATAGATAGATAGATAGATAGATAGATACTGTAGATAGATAGATAGATAGATAGATACTGTAGATAGATAGATAGATAGATAGATAGATACTGTAGATAGATAGATAGATAGATAGATAGATAGATAGATAGATAGATAGATAGATAGATAGATAGATAGATACTGTAGATAGATAGATAGATAGATAGATAGATAGATAGATAGATAGATAGATAGATAGATAGATAGATACTGTAGATAGATAGATACTGTAGATAGATAGATAGATAGATAGATAGATAGGTAGATAGATAGATACTGTAGATAGATAGATAGATAGATAGATAGATAGATAGATGCATTTAGAACTTTTAGTCTCAGAAGAAGAATAAAAAGCTTGAGAAGTAGATCAGAATGTTGGCTTTCTCAAGCCAACATAATAAATGGATATTATGCTGACAGGTCAAGAAGAGGAAATATAAAAAGGAAGTATAGCTGTGAATAAACGACATACGTGCGTCCCTTAAGAATTAGAAAAGCAGAACTTCTTCCTCCTCATGTTAAACGTTTATTAGACCTCCTTAAAAAAACCGACTGCAAGTTCTCATGCCAACAAATAAAAGAAAAACACTGTAAAGAGCTTCTCCAGCGAAGAGTCTCGTGAAGCGCATGTAAACATCAACACAGATCTGTTTCAGCGAAACTGCACCCTGATTAATATGTTATCTGGAGTAAAACATTAACCAACCACACAGATAATCTGACGTGATTCTGATGTGTGATTGTGGTTGTAAATCCTGCAAACTAAGCAGAGTTTACATTCAGCTTAATGTGCATCCGTTTCGAAATGGCAAAAAAAAAAAACAATAAATCAATGAAATTTTCTATTCTGATCTTGGCCGCTTACATTTGTGAAAACAAATTGCATAATAAACTTTTTTTTTTTTGCAATTCATGTGATACTTATGTCAATCAAACTGAACATGCATCATAACTGCATGCTTGATTTGCTCTTAGTCTTCATCATCGCACACATTAGTTGTAGTTCGTGGTAAACGAAAGGACAAGCATGTTTGCTTGACATGCGAGAACCAATGAGGTTCATTCTCGTGTTACACAGAACGTTTGAGATTCAGCAAAAACCAATGAGATTCATTCTAGTGTTACGCAGCACGTTTGAGCTTCAGCAAGAACCAATGAGGTTCATTCTCGTGTTACGCAGCACGTTTGAGCTTCATAAGAACCAATGAGGTTCATTCTAGTGTTACGCAGCACGTTTGATCTTCTGCAAGAACCAATGAGGTTCATTCTAGTGTTACGCAGCACGTTTGAGCTTCAGCAAGAACCAATGAGGTTCATTCTCGTGTTACACAGCACGTTTGAGCTTCAGCAAGAACCAATGAGGTTCATTCTAGTGTTACGCAGCACGTTTGAGCTTCTGCAAGAACCAATGAGGTTCATTCTCGTGTTACGCAGCACGTTTGAGCTTCAGCAAGAACCAATGAGGTTCATTCTCGTGTTACGCAGCACGTTTGAGCTTCATAAGAACCAATGAGGTTCATTCTAGTGTTACGCAGCACGTTTGATCTTCTGCAAGAACCAATGAGGTTCATTCTCGTGTTACGCAGCACGTTTGATCTTCTGCAAGAACCAATGAGGTTCATTCTAGTGTTACGCAGCACGTTTGAGCTTCTGCAAGAACCAATGAGGTTCATTCTCGTGTTACGCAGCACGTTTGAGCTTCAGCAAGAACCAATGAGGTTCATTCTAGTGTTACGCAGCACGTTTGGGCTTCAGCAAGAACCAATGAGATTCATTCTCGTGTTACGCAGCACGTTTGAGCTTCAGCAAGAACCAATGAGATTCATTCTCGTGTTACGCAGCACCTTTGAGCTTCAGCAAGAACCAATGAGATTCATTCTCGTGTTACGCAGCACGTTTGAGCTTCAGCAAGAACCAATGAGATTCATTCTCGTGTTACGCAGCACCTTTGAGCTTCAGCAAGAACCAATGAGGTTCATTCTTGTGTTACGCAGCACGTTTGAGCTTCAGCAAGAACCAATGAGGTTCATTCTCGTGTTACGCAGCACGTTTGAGCTTCAGCAAGAACCAATGAGGTTCATTCTCATGTTACGCAGCACGTTTGAGCTTCAGCAAGAACCAATGAGGTTCATTCTCGTGTTACGCAGCACGTTTGAGCTTCAGCAAGAACCAATGAGGTTCATTCTCGTGTTACGCAGCACGTTTGAGCTTCTGCAAGAACCAATGTTCATTCTCGTGTTACGCAGCACGTTTGAGCTTCAGCAAGAACCAATGAGGTTCATTCAGCAAGAACCAATGAGGTTCATTCTTGTGTTACGCAGCACGTTTGAGCTTCAGCAAGAACCAATGAGGTTCATTCTCGTGTTACGCAGCACGTTTGAGCTTCAGCAAGAACCAATGAGGTTCATTCTCGTGTTACGCAGCACGTTTGAGCTTCAGCAAGAACCAATGTTCATTCTCGTGTTACGCAGCACGTTTGAGCTTCAGCAAGAACCAATGAGGTTCATTCAGCAAGAACCAATGAGGTTCATTCTTGTGTTACGCAGCACGTTTGAGCTTCAGCAAGAACCAATGAGGTTCATTCTTGTGTTACGCAGCACGTTTGAGCTTCAGCAAGAACCAATGAGGTTCATTCTAGTGTTACGCAGCACGTTTGAGCTTCAGCAAGAACCAATGAGGTTCATTCTAGTGTTACGCAGCACGTTTGAGCTTCAGCAAGAACCAATGAGGTTCCTTCTCGTGTTACGCAGCACGTTTGAGCTTCAGCAAGAACCAATGAGCTTCATTATCGTGTTACGCAGCACGTTTGAGCTTCAGCAAGAACCAATGAGGTTCATTCTAGTGTTACGCAGCACCTTTGAGCTTCAGCAAGAACCAATGAGGTTCATTCTAGTGTTACGCAGCACCTTTGAGCTTCAGCAAGAACCAATGAGGTTCTTTCTAGTGTTACACAGCACCTTTGAGCTTCAGCAAGAACCAATGAGATTCATTCTCGTGTTACGCAGCACGTTTGAGCTTCAGCAAGAACCAATGAGATTCATTCTCGTGTTACGCAGCACCTTTGAGCTTCAGCAAGAACCAATGAGATTCATTCTAGTGTTATGCAGCACGTTTGAGCTTCTGCAAGAACCAATGAGGTTCATTCTCGTGTTACACAGCACGTTTGAGCTTCAGCAAGAACCAATGAGGTTCTTTCTAGTGTTACACAGCACCTTTGAGCTTCAGCAAGAACCAATGAGATTCATTCTCGTGTTACGCAGCACGTTTGAGCTTCAGCAAGAACCAATGAGATTCATTCTCGTGTTACGCAGCAC
The DNA here is from genome assembly GCA_022829025.1 of Squalius cephalus. Taxonomy (NCBI): domain Eukaryota; kingdom Metazoa; phylum Chordata; class Actinopteri; order Cypriniformes; family Leuciscidae; genus Squalius; species Squalius cephalus. The sequence continues at coordinate 50,136,460 of CM040795.1, read as the reverse complement.
CTTTGAGCTTCAGCAAGAACCAATTAGATTCATTCTAGTGTTATGCAGCACGTTTGAGCTTCAGCAAGAACCAATGAGGTTCATTCTCGTGTTACACAGCACGTTTGAGCTTCAGCAAGAACCAATGAGGTTCATTCTAGTGTTACACAGCACCTTTGAGCTTCAGCAAGAACCAATGAGATTCATTCTCGTGTTACGCAGCACGTTTGAGCTTCAGCAAGAACCAATGAGATTCATTCTCGTGTTACGCAGCACCTTTGAGCTTCAGCAAGAACCAATGAGGTTCATTCTTGTGTTACGCAGCACGTTTGAGCTTCAGCAAGAACCAATGAGGTTCATTCTCGTGTTACGCAGCACGTTTGAGCTTCAGCAAGAACCAATGAGGTTCATTCTCATGTTACGCAGCACGTTTGAGCTTCAGCAAGAACCAATGAGGTTCATTCTCGTGTTACGCAGCACGTTTGAGCTTCAGCAAGAACCAATGAGGTTCATTCTCGTGTTACGCAGCACGTTTGAGCTTCTGCAAGAACCAATGAGGTTCATTCTCGTGTTACGCAGCACGTTTGAGCTTCAGCAAGAACCAATGAGGTTCATTCTCGTGTTACGCAGCACGTTTGAGCTTCAGCAAGAACCAATGAGGTTCATTCAGCAAGAACCAATGAGGTTCATTCTTGTGTTACGCAGCACGTTTGAGCTTCAGCAAGAACCAATGAGGTTCCTTCTCGTGTTACGCAGCACGTTTGAGCTTCAGCAAGAACCAATGAGCTTCATTATCGTGTTACGCAGCACGTTTGAGCTTCAGCAAGAACCAATGAGGTTCATTCTAGTGTTACGCAGCACCTTTGAGCTTCAGCAAGAACCAATGAGGTTCATTCTAGTGTTACGCAGCACCTTTGAGCTTCAGCAAGAACCAATGAGGTTCTTTCTAGTGTTACACAGCACCTTTGAGCTTCAGCAAGAACCAATGAGATTCATTCTCGTGTTACACAGCACGTTTGAGCTTCAGCAAGAACCAATGAGATTCATTCTCGTGTTACGCAGCACCTTTGAGCTTCAGCAAGAACCAATGAGATTCATTCTAGTGTTACGCAGCACGTTTGAGCTTCTGCAAGAACCAATGAGGTTCATTCTCGTGTTACACAGCACGTTTGAGCTTCAGCAAGAACCAATGAGGTTCATTCTCGTGTTACACAGCACGTTTGAGCTTCAGCAAGAACCAATGAGGTTCATTCTTGTGTTACGCAGCACGTTTGAGCTTCAGCAAGAACCAATGAGGTTCATTCTCGTGTTACGCAGCACGTTTGAGCTTCAGCAAGAACCAATGAGGTTCATTCTCGTGTTACACAGCACGTTTGAGCTTCAGCAAGAACCAATGAGGTTCATTCTTGTGTTACGCAGCACGTTTGAGCTTCAGCAAGAACCAATGAGGTTCATTCTCGTGTTACTCAGCACGTTTGAGCTTCAGCAAGAACCAATGAGGTTCATTCTCGTGTTACGCAGCACGTTTGAGCTTCAGCAAGAACCAATGAGGTTCATTCTAGTGTTACGCAGCACGTTTGAGCTTCAGCAAGAACCAATGAGATTCATTCTAGTGTTACGCAGCACCTTTGAGCTTCAGCAAGAACCAATGAGGTTCATTCTAGTGTTACGCAGCACGTTTGAGCTTCAGCAAGAACCAATGAGGTTCATTCTAGTGTTACGCAGCACGTTTGAGCTTCAGCAAGAACCAATGAGATTCATTCTCGTGTTACGCAGCACGTTTGAGCTTCAGCAAGAACCAATGAGGTTCATTCTCGTGTTACGCAGCACGTTTGAGCTTCAGCAAGAACCAATGAGATTCATTCTCGTGTTACGCAGCACGTTTGAGCTTCAGCAAGAACCAATGAGGTTCATTCTAGTGTTACGCAGCACCTTTGAGCTTCAGCAAGAACCAATGAGATTCATTCTCGTGTTACGCAGCACGTTTGAGCTTCAGCAAGAACCAATGAGATTCATTCTCGTGTTACGCAGCACCTTTAAGCTTCAGCAAGAACCAATGAGATTCATTCTCGTGTTACGCAGCACGTTTGAGCTTCAGCAAGAACCAATGAGGTTCATTCTTGTGTTACGCAGCACGTTTGAGCTTCAGCAAGAACCAATGAGGTTCATTCTAGTGTTACGCAGCACGTTTGAGCTTCAGCAAGAACCAATGAGATTCATTCTCGTGTTACGCAGCACGTTTGAGCTTCAGCAAGAACCAATGAGGTTCATTCTTGTGTTACGCAGCACGTTTGAGCTTCAGCAAGAACCAATGAGGTTCATTCTAGTGTTACGCAGCACGTTTGAGCTTCAGCAAGAACCAATGAGATTCATTCTAGTGTTACGCAGCACGTTTGAGCTTCAGCAAGAACCAATGAGATTCATTCTCGTGTTACGCAGCACGTTTGAGCTTCAGCAAGAACCAATGAGATTCATTCTTGTGTTACGCAGCACGTTTGAGCTTCAGCAAGAACCAATGAGGTTCATTCTTGTGTTACGCAGCACGTTTGAGCTTCAGCAAGAACCAATGAGATTCATTCTTGTGTTACGCAGCACGTTTGAGCTTCAGCAAGAACCAATGAGGTTCATTCTAGTGTTACGCAGCACGTTTGAGCTTCAGCAAGAACCAATGAGATTCATTCTCGTGTTACGCAGCACGTTTGAGCTTCAGCAAGAACCAATGAGGTTCATTCTTGTGTTACGCAGCACGTTTGAGCTTCAGCAAGAACCAATGAGGTTCATTCTAGTGTTACGCAGCACGTTTGAGCTTCAGCAAGAACCAATGAGGTTCATTCTAGTGTTACGCAGCACGTTTGAGCTTCAGCAAGAACCAATGAGGTTCATTCTCGTGTTACGCAGCACGTTTGATCTTCTGCAAGAACCAATGAGGTTCATTCTCGTGTTACGCAGCACGTTTGAGCTTCAGCAAGAACCAATGAGATTCATTCTCGTGTTACGCAGCACGTTTGAGCTTCAGCAAGAACCAATGAGGTTCATTCTCGTGTTACGCAGCACGTTTGAGCTTCAGCAAGAACCAATGAGGTTCATTCTCGTGTTACGCAGCACGTTTGATCTTCTGCAAGAACCAATGAGGTTCATTCTCGTGTTACGCAGCACGTTTGAGCTTCAGCAAGAACCAATGAGATTCATTCTCGTGTTACGCAGCACGTTTGAGCTTCAGCAAGAACCAATGAGGTTCATTCTAGTGTTACGCAGCACGTTTGATCTTCTGCAAGAACCAATGAGGTTCATTCTAGTGTTACGCAGCACGTTTGATCTTCTGCAAGAACCAATGAGGTTCATTCTAGTGTTACGCAGCACGTTTGATCTTCTGCAAGAACCAATGAGGTTCATTCTCGTGTTACGCAGCACGTTTGATCTTCTGCAAGAACCAATGAGGTTCATTCTCGTGTTACGCAGCACGTTTGATCTTCTGCAAGAACCAATGAGGTTCATTCTCATGTTACGCAGCACGTTTGAGCTTCAGCAAGAACCAATGAGGTTCATTCTCGTGTTACGCAGCACGTTTGAGCTTCAGCAAGAACCAATGAGGTTCATTCTCGTGTTACGCAGCACGTTTGAGCTTCAGCAAGAACCAATGAGGTTCATTCTAGTGTTACGCAGCACGTTTGATCTTCAGCACGTTTGATCTTCTGCAAGAACCAATGAGGTTCATTCTCGTGTTACGCAGCACGTTTGATCTTCTGCAAGAACCAATGAGGTTCATTCTCGTGTTACGCAGCACGTTTGATCTTCTGCAAGAACCAATGAGGTTCATTCTCATGTTACGCAGCACGTTTGAGCTTCAGCAAGAACCAATGAGGTTCATTCTCGTGTTACGCAGCACGTTTGAGCTTCAGCAAGAACCAATGAGGTTCATTCTCGTGTTACGCAGCACGTTTGAGCTTCAGCAAGAACCAATGAGGTTCATTCTAGTGTTACGCAGCACGTTTGATCTTCTGCAAGAACCAATGAGGTTCATTCTAGTGTTACGCAGCACGTTTGATCTTCTGCAAGAACCAATGAGGTTCATTCTCGTGTTACGCAGCACGTTTGAGCTTCAGCAAGAACCAATGAGATTCATTCTCGTGTTACGCAGCACGTTTGAGCTTCAGCAAGAACCAATGAGGTTCATTCTAGTGTTACGCAGCACGTTTGATCTTCTGCAAGAACCAATGAGATTCATTCTCGTGTTACGCAGCACGTTTGAGCTTCAGCAAGAACCAATGAGGTTCATTCTAGTGTTACGCAGCACGTTTGAGCTTCAGCAAGAACCAATGAGATTCATTCTCGTGTTACGCAGCACGTTTGAGCTTCAGCAAGAACCAATGAGGTTCATTCTAGTGTTACGCAGCACGTTTGAGCTTCAGCAAGAACCAATGAGATTCATTCTCGTGTTACGCAGCACGTTTGAGCTTCAGCAAGAACCAATGAGGTTCATTCTAGTGTTACGCAGCACGTTTGATCTTCTGCAAGAACCAATGAGATTCATTCTCGTGTTACGCAGCACGTTTGAGCTTCAGCAAGAACCAATGAGGTTCATTCTCGTGTTACGCAGCACGTTTGAGCTTCAGCAAGAACCAATGAGATTCATTCTCGTGTTACGCAGCACGTTTGAGCTTCAGCAAGAACCAATGAGGTTCATTCTAGTGTTACGCAGCACGTTTGAGCTTCAGCAAGAACCAATGAGATTCATTCTCGTGTTACGCAGCACGTTTGAGCTTCAGCAAGAACCAATGAGGTTCATTCTAGTGTTACGCAGCACGTTTGATCTTCTGCAAGAACCAATGAGGTTCATTCTAGTGTTACGCAGCACGTTTGAGCTTTAGCAAGAACCAATGAGGTTCATTCTCGTGTTACGCAGCACGTTTGAGCTTCAGCAAGAACCAATGAGATTCATTCTCGTGTTACGCAGCACGTTTGAGCTTCAGCAAGAACCAATGAGGTTCATTCTAGTGTTACGCAGCATGTTTGATCTTCTGCAAGAACCAATGAGGTTCATTCTCGTGTTACGCAGCACGTTTGATCTTCTGCAAGAACCAATGAGGTTCATTCTCGTGTTACGCAGCACGTTTGAGCTTTAGCAAGAACCAATGAGGTTCATTCTCGTGTTACGCAGCACGTTTGAGCTTCAGCAAGAACCAATGAGATTCATTCTCGTGTTACGCAGCACGTTTGAGCTTCAGCAAGAACCAATGAGGTTCATTCTAGTGTTACGCAGCATGTTTGATCTTCTGCAAGAACCAATGAGGTTCATTCTCGTGTTACGCAGCACGTTTGAGCTTCAGCAAGAACCAATGAGATTCATTCTCGTGTTACGCAGCACGTTTGAGCTTCAGCAAGAACCAATGAGGTTCATTCTAGTGTTACGCAGCATGTTTGATCTTCTGCAAGAACCAATGAGGTTCATTCTAGTGTTACGCAGCATGTTTGATCTTCTGCAAGAACCAATGAGGTTCATTCTAGTGTTACGCAGCACGTTTGAGCTTCAGCAAGAACCAATGAGGTTCATTCTAGTGTTACGCAGCATGTTTGATCTTCTGCAAGAACCAATGAGGTTCATTCTAGTGTTACGCAGCACGTTTGATCTTCTGCAAGAACCAATGAGGTTCATTCTCGTGTTACGCAGCACGTTTGATCTTCTGCAAGAACCAATGAGGTTCATTCTCGTGTTACGCAGCACGTTTGATCTTCTGCAAGAACCAATGAGGTTCATTCTAGTGTTACGCAGCACGTTTGAGCTTCTGCAAGAACCAATGAGGTTCATTCTAGTGTTACGCAGCACGTTTGAGCTTCTGCAAGAACCAATGAGGTTCATTCTAGTGTTACGCAGCACGTTTGATCTTCTGCAAGAACCAATGAGGTTCATTCTCGTGTTACGCAGCATGTTTGAGCTTCAGCAAGAACCAATGAGATTCATTCTCCTGTTACGCAGCACGTTTGAGCTTCAGCAAGAACCAATGAGATTCATTCTCGTGTTACGCAGCACGTTTGAGCTTCAGCAAGAACCAATGAGATTCATTCTCGTGTTACGCAGCACGTTTGATCTTCTGCAAGAACCAATGAGATTCATTCTCGTGTTACGCAGCACGTTTGAGCTTCAGCAAGAACCAATGAGATTCATTCTCGTGTTACGCAGCACGTTTGATCTTCTGCAAGAACCAATGAGGTTCATTCTAGTGTTACGCAGCACGTTTGATCTTCTGCAAGAACCAATGAGGTTCATTCTCGTGTTACGCAGCACGTTTGATCTTCTGCAAGAACCAATGAGGTTCATTCTCGTGTTACGCAGCACGTTTGATCTTCTGCAAGAACCAATGAGGTTCATTCTCGTGTTACGCAGCACGTTTGATCTTCTGCAAGAACCAATGAGGTTCATTCTAGTGTTACGCAGCACCTTTGAGCTTCAGCAAGAACCAATGAGGTTCATTCTCGTGTTACGCAGCACATTTGATCTTCTGCAAGAACCAATGAGGTTCATTCTCGTGTTACGCAGCACGTTTGATCTTCTGCAAGAACCAATGAGGTTCATTCTCGTGTTACGCAGCACCTTTGAGCTTCAGCAAGAACCAATGAGATTCATTCTCGTGTTACGCAGCACGTTTGAGCTTCAGCAAGAACCAATGAGGTTCATTCTAGTGTTACGCAGCACGTTTGAGCTTCAGCAAGAGGTTTGTTCTTTTGCGTCAAGCATGTTCGGTTGAGTTTCTGTTTATGTTCGCTGATCAGTGTTTATATGTGAAAGCTTAAATTCAACCTGTTCATCATATAAAGCCATCGAGTCTCTTCAGAAATTTTGGACTAAACCACTCAATTCATTTGGATTAGTTTTACAATCTCTTTATGAACTTTTTGAAGCGTTAGAGTGGTAGTAGACTGTCAATGGAGGGACAAAAATCTCTCAGATTTCATTAAAAACTATCTTCATTTGTTTTCGGAAGGCGAATCTTATGTGTTTGGAATGACATAAGTGTGAGTAAATGATGACAGAATTTAAATATTTGGGTGAAGTATCCCTTTAAAGAAAAGGTAATAAGAAATAGACTGAAATATTTCAATAGTCCATCCAGAAAAAGAGCTAAAAATGAATGTGAGCCGCTCAGAACATCTGATGAGAAATATTAGAGCTCATATTGAGATCCATGACTTTTAATGCCATACCAGTACTTCTTTGCAAGGGTAACAATGTGTCAATAAAATGAATAGGGATGCACCAATATCAAAATTTTGGCTGATACCGATAATTCTTTATATTTAAAAGCAGATAACCGATATATTGGCCGATAAATCTAAGTCCAAATTTGTATATAATTTTTGAGATCCTGATTACAAAAACAAAAGTTTCACCATTAAAATCCATGTCTCAAGCAAACAATTATAATGTTCTCATGATAATGTTATGTAGCCGATATGACAGACTTGCGCTGCACATGTTGCACTGAACTGTATTTTAATTTTTTTAAGTGATTTCAATCATATTTCAAGCTATTCAAACCCATCATGTTGAACAGTGCGCATCTGAAGCGTCTCAGCTGAAGGAAATAATACATTATTTATCAGCTTACTATTTATCAGAAGATCAAACAAATTTTCTTATTGGGCCGATAACGATAACATCAAAAATGAACAGATATCGCCGATACCGATATATCATGCATCCCTAAAAATTAACAGTGTAAGAATATAGCAACATCCAACGGATCAGTTCTCAAGCACATGACAGTACCATGATACAGTAATGGTATCATATATTTATATATCTTGGCATTTTAATAAACAGAGATGATTTCCATATTTGTATACCATGGTAGGCTATTCACACAGCCTTTAAAGAATACCATGGTGCATGTCCAACATTGTTGTTTTTGTAAAAGCACACAATGTGCACATGCTCTACTATTCTCTAAACTCTATGCCATTGCAAACGATGTGCAGTGGCATCACTGGTCCAGCAGAGCCACCATTACTGGATCAGATCAGCACTGGCACGTGCCTCTACTACCACAGTCACTCACTCACTGGCATTACATCATCGCTCACATGCTTCATAAATCCAACACACACACTTAAATACCCTGATACACTGTTTAATAATCACCGCATACGCTTATAACTCGATGGCACAAACGCAAACGCGATGCATAAATGTAAACATGCAGGGTTGATGCATCAGACTCGCGCACCGCAAAAACACACAACATTGACAGTAAAAACCGGAGATGGAGGCCTGTACACACACACACACACACACACACACACAGCCCTCGTGCTTTAAAGATGACATCTCACTATACATGCACTAATAACGCATCTTCACCTTTCGAAGCGGCTCGCGCAACATGATCTATTAACAAGCATTAACAGCATCAGTGAATAGGCCTAGTGATGCTACTAACCAGTTACCGACGCGTTCAATAGTCTGCGTTTATCATAATAACATCATAAATTGTGCATTTAACGACGGATGCACAATGAAGATCCAGCGTTCACCTGATCGCATTACATAATGCGTGTTTCTGCTCATGCAAAATGATGCATCACTGAATCCGCATCCCTCCATGACAACAGCAGCATCCAGTGACTCGAGTCTCTCCATCTCACACACACACACACACACACACACACACACACACATACACACATACTCACTGTCTCACCGCGGATCCGTCAGTCCGTGTGTCTGTCCGTTCGTTCGGATGCTGATCTGCCGTTGCGAGCGAACGAACGAACGCGATGCGTTGCCGCTGACGCCCGCGTTGAAGATGAAGTGCGCGCGCGCATCAGCTGAGAGACACACCCACCTGAGCCCCGCCCCTTTTGGACGCGGGCAGCCACGCCCCCTTCCCGTATATAATTTAAACGGTAACACTTTACAGTAAGGTTCGTTAGTTAACAGTCGTTAACATGAACTAATAATGAACTGCACGTATACAGCATTTATTAATTAATGTTGATTTCAACATTTACTAATACTTTATTAAAATCTTGTTAACATTAGTTAACGCACTGTGAACTAACATGAACTAAAAATGAATGACTGTATTTCTATTAACTAACATTAACAAAGATTAACAAATACAGTAACAAATGCATTTCTCAAGGTTAGTTTATGTTAGTTAATACATTAACTAATGTTAACTAATGAACCTTATTGTAAAGTGGGTTACACTTTATTTTAAGGTGTCATTGTTACACTGTAATTATACATTTAAAGTCCCCCTGTGGTGAGAATCCAGCTTTTAATGTGTATATGTGGTGTTTTTAATCTGCTTTAAGACAAACCATGTGTAAGTTCATAAGTCGACAGCATTGCTGAGTATTTCCTCCTTAAAACTGCAGTGAACCAAAGACAGTCTCAAAAACACGCTTTGAAATCGCTGGTGTTTCTGACGTCACAAACTACCTTGTAACCAATCAGATCAACGTGTGATCGCCAACCAGTGGATCTCTGAGCTGAGGGATTGTTTTTTATTGGTGTGGGTTAGAATTGATCTTACTTTCCTAAAAACATTTTTTTTTTTCATGAATCCAACTTTAAGTATCTTTATTAAATTAGTAATTAATTGCATTATTAAAACCAAAAGCTGTGTATTTTTCAACTAACATGAACAAAGAACAACTGTATCTTAACAAAGATTAATAAACGCTGTGAAAATATATTGTCAATGTAACAACTGCTTTTCATTAGTAAAGATAAAGGAAATAAAGTGAGATCGTTGTATTGTTCAAAGCTTTATCTTCATTTAAATGTGCAAAGATTCATCAGGCATAAATGACAGCATCAGAACGAATATATATTACGCATGCATTGCTTTAAAAACAAACTCATGAAACATTTGAGATGAAGACTGTTTTCTCCTCATAATAAACACGGTCCTTCCAGTGCAAATATCAGCTTTCCTTCAATTCCACATTATTTCTATTCTACCATCCAGTTCAGACCTTAATCACGGTTTGACATCCACAACTAATATAACCCTGCCGTTGATGAACGTCACATTAATATTTCTCTCTCCCCATTCACAAATTCATCTGTGACATTAACAACTTCTCAAGGTTACTATGGCGATGGTCTCCATCCAACTGGAGCACAAGCTGGTGTCATGTGACGGAGGAGAACGAGTCTAATTAGAGCTGAGAAATTAAGGCACGACTTCCCATGATTCCACTGTTACCATGAAGGTTCGTTTAGTGAACAGTCCAGATCATTAACACGTCTGAAGCTCAACTTTGGACAAGAAACAATGAAGATATGATCTTTTTTGTTGTTGTTGTATTACACACAATTAAATGCAATGGCTTCACCAGACATGAACACAAATTTTATATTTCCTCTTTGAAACACAGTGTGAATTTATATTTTTTGAAATCACAGTGTTTGCCATGTCTCAAAATGAAAGATTATTGTGAAATATGCAGTGAGATTCATTCAAAAATGCACATAAATGAGATCAACACTCTCTAAATATATCATAACAATCTGTGCATTATATTCTGAATCACATAACATGAAATCACATGACAGAAACACATCATAATTACATTGAAATAACAGAATAACAAATGGTACAATATTATTCTGTTTAAAAGAGGGATATACAAATACAGTATGAGACAGAATTCATTTGATTCATCAAGATCAATGTTAGCTAGAAAACGTAATGCTTATCTGTTGATGTTTTGAAGAGGGAGCCGATGATTTAAAGGGACAGTGCACCTAAAAATAAAAAAATTATATTATTTTTTAAGAGTTATTTACTCATCTTCATGTTGTTCCAAACCTGTAAGAGCTTCTTTCTTCTGTTGAACACAAAAGAAGATATTTTGAAGAATGTTTTGAAGAAACCGTTTTTGGACCCCATTGACTTCCATAGTATTTTTTTCACACAGGTTTAGAACTCGGAGGGTGAATAAATAACAGGATTTTAATTTATTTTTTTGGTTGAAGTATCCCTTTAACAGCTCTAGAACCTCTTTTCAGACACGTGCCATTACAAAATAAAAGTTCTTCCAGGAAGCTCAAGGCACACTGAGGATCGGTGTTTGATTCATTTCTCCACAGAAAGCACGCCAGCGAGATGAAATCAGCCCTGAATATCTTACTTTTCACACTTTACACTTAGTTTTCGTCTTTACAAGATCGAAACTCTCCCTTTAAGTGAAGTGAATAAGAACTTTTACACTGTATGTGCATTAGAAAGCGGACTCTGATCTCAGTTTAGTCCAAGTGAATGCTGATCGGGTCTCAGTCCACTTTCGGTTCACACCTGGTCAGATTCAACATTATATGATTTCCTCTTATTTATGCACACTGTAAATTGAATATTAAATATGATTATGCAGCATAAAGGCTGTTGAGTTTGTTTCAGTATAAAGGAGCTCATTTAGAGCGTTCACATGTAATTCTGCTCTTAAACCCCTGAAACAAACCGAGTGTGACTTCAGTGGTTTCTGTATTTGGTCCGAGAGTAAACTGAGAGTTTTACTGCGTGAAGCACCTCAAGTCATGATGGAATGATCATACTTACAGAAAAACTACATTTCCCATAATTCTGGCAGTAATAATAGTGGTAGTGCTGAAGTGAAGCCAATATTGAGCCAATATTGAATACTGAACTGAATTATAATTGAAGTAGCAAACAGGATACAGAATTGTAAATGAAGTTAATTTAATTAAATATCAGGTGAAATAAATAAATAAGCCCTTACAGTTTTTGCCTATCCCCCACATTGTATTCTATTGTTCTTTATTTTTTTTAACCGTGCAAAAATAAAAAATAAAATCATAAAAGTAAATTAGAATAAAATCCAAAACATTTATTTTTGGCTAAACATAAAATTTGGCTATTTTTAAGAAAATTTTTATTTTTTCATTTTTAGAATGAAATTTGTTTTTAATTCATATACAGCAGCTGTGTTTCTTTTCACTTAGAAAGCCAATGTGAATCTTGTTGTAAAAAATTTAATGTGATTTTATGGATTATTATGGTAGACGACTTCATTTGGTGCTGCATGACAAAAGTTTGCTAATTGCTTTAACAATATTAGAGAAAAATGGCAAATTAATTCAGACGAATATAAACTAACAAATGTAATTTAGTCCAAATTAATTGTGTTTTATTAAAATATATGTTTCAGTGTTATTATAGTTAACTGAAACTAAAATTAAAGCATTAAAAAAATGTTGGTGTTTAAAATAAAACAAACATTATATGTATATATTAACAAAGTAATATAAAAAAACTTTATAACATTTCTCATTTACATTTAGTTCTTGATGTACTGAAATAACTCAAACTAAAACTGAAATAAAAATCAGACATTAAAAAAAAAATAATAATTGAAATGAAAATGAATTTATTTGCTTAAAATAAAACAAACAAAATAACAAAATAAAATAAAAATATAAAAAACAAACATTTTATTTCAGTAACATATCTCATTTTCATTTAGTTCAACTTGATGTACTGAAATAAACTAAAACTGAAATAAAAAACAGACATTAAAAAAACCTGAAATGACAACAATAAAAATCAAAATGAAAACGGAAAATATATAAAAAAAACAAAATTTAAAATATTTATAAAAACTACAGTATCATACTATCTCAGTGAAGTTTTGAATTTCTTTGAACTGTAACTCATTGAATAAATACTTCCTGTCATTCCAATTCTACATCCTGTATGACCAATTCAACTCGAATTCACCCTGAATTTCATAAACACCCGAATTTTGCATGAGTTTGCCCGATCGCGTTTGTTTCCCGTCATAAGAAATAAAGTGCATAAATCAAGTGAACCTCTTTACTTCATAGAGGTTAAACTCTATACGACTTTACTCCTCCCTCTCAGCTCGACCAATCAGAGGCTCCGTATCACTGTCGTCTCCGCCCACGCTCAGGTAGTCACATGACCTGACGGGTTCTGGCCGAGTCTTGATGGTGAAAGCACATGCGGCGAGAGAGAAGAGCAAACCCAACATCTGGATGAAGAAGCTTTCCCCGGGGATCAGGCTGCGGCTCGGCTGAGATCCGGGGTTCCCTCGCTGCAGGTTGTGTTCGATCACACACATGCACGCTACACACACACCCAGCACCGACACACAGCTGACCGCTGAAATGAGAGAAACACACACATTAGTAGAAGAAATGCGATGCTTGATGAATTCATCATGGTGCACTGCAATAAATGCTTTTCTTACTTAGTAAAAAAAGTAAAATATCTAAAAATTCTTAAATCAAGATGTTTTTTTGTCTCGTTTCAGTCCAAATATCTAAAAATTCTTAAATCAAGATGTTTTTTTGTCTAGTTTCAGTCCAAATATTTAAATATTCTTAAATCTAGATGTATTTTTGTCTCGTTTCAGTCCAAATATCTAAAAATTCTGAAAATCAAGATGTATTTTTGTCTCGTTTCAGTCCAAATATTTAAATATTCTTAAATCTAGATGTATTTTTGTCTCGTTTCAGTCCAAATATCTAAAAATTCTGAAAATCAAGATGTATTTTTGTCTCGTTTCAGTCCAAATATTTAAATATTCTTAAATCTAGATGTATTTTTGTCTCGTTTCAGTCCAAATATCTAAAAATTCTGAAAATCAAGATGTATTTTTGTCTCGTTTCAGTCCAAATATCTAAAATATTCTTAAATCTAGATGTATTTTTGTCTCGTTTCAGTCCAAATATCTAAAAATTCTAAAAATCTAGATGTATTTTTGTCTAGTTTCAGTCCAAATATCTAAAAATTCTGAAAATCAAGATGTATTTTTGTCTAGTTTCAGTCCAAATATTTAAATATTCTTAAATCAAGATGTATTTTTGTCTCGTTTCAGTCCAAATATCTAAAAATTCTGAAAATCAAGATGTATTTTTGTCTCGTTTCAGTCCAAATATCTAAAATATTCTTAAATCTAGATGTATTTTTGTCTCGTTTCAGTCCAAATATCTAAAAATTCTAAAAATCTAGATGTATTTTTGTCTAGTTTCAGTCCAAATATCTAAAAATTCTGAAAATCTAGATGTATTTTTGTCTAGTTTCAGTCCAAATATTTAAAAATTCTTAAATCTAGATGTATTTTTGTCTCGTTTCAGTCCAAATATCTAAAAATTCTGAAAATCAAGATGTATTTTTGTCTCGTTTCAGTCCAAATATTTAAATATTCTTAAATCTAGATGTATTTTTGTCTCGTTTCAGTCCAAATATCTAAAAATTCTGAAAATCTAGATGTATTTTTGTCTCGTTTCAGTCCAAATATCTAAAAATTCTGAAAATCAAGATGTATTTTTGTCTCGTTTCAGTCCAAATATTTAAATATTCTTAAATCTAGATGTATTTTTGTCTCGTTTCAGTCCAAATATCTAAAAATTCTAAAAATCAAGATGTATTTTTGTCTCGTTTCAGTCCAAATATCTAAAAATTCTAAAAATCTAGATGTATTTTTGTCTCGTTTCAGTCCAAATATCTAAAAATTCTAAAAATCTAGATGTATTTTTGTCTCGTTTCAGTCCAAATATCTAAAAATTCTAAAAATCAAGATGTATTTTTGTCTCGTTTCAGTCCAAATATCTAAAAATTCTAAAAATCAAGATGTATTTTTGTCTCGTTTCAGTCCAAATATCTAAAAATTCTAAAAATCAAGATGTATTTTTGTCTTGTTTCAGTCCAAATATCTAAAAATTCTAAAAATCAAGATGTATTTTTGTCTCGTTTCAGTCCAAATATCTAAAAATTCTAAAAATCTAGATGTATTTTTGTGTCGTTTCAGTCCAAATATCTAAAAATTCTGAAAATCTAGATGTATTTTTGTCTCGTTTCAGTCCAAATATCTAAAAATTCTTAAATCTAGATGTATTTTTGTCTCGTTTCAGTCCAAATATCTAAAAATTCTTAAATCTAGATGTATTTTTGTCTAGTTTCAGTCCAAATATCTAAAAATTCTTAAATCTAGTTGTATTTTTGTCTCGTTTCAGTCCAAATATCTAAAAATTCTGAAAATCAAGATGTATTTTTGTCTCGTTTCAGTCCAAATATCTAAAAATTCTTAAATCTAGATGTATTTTTGTCTCGTTTCAGTCCAAATATCTAAATATTCTTTTAAAAAACCCAACGTGTCTGAATAAACTTTGGTTTGACTGTAGGAACGACCCCATCACACTCGTGCAGTGAGTTCAGGTTGAGTGATGTCACCTGTGGAGACGTGCAGTGATGTCACCAGCTTGGATTGATTGACAGACGCTCCGAGGAAATCCATCAGGAATGAGGAGCTTGAAAACAAGACGGCGCAGTAACTGAGAGCGGCCAGCGAATACAGGAGCCACATTCCCCATCCGTGCAATCCACCCAACGGACCTACACACACCAGAACAAGTCAAGTCTCCTTCATTTATTCAGCGCTTTAAACAATACGGACCGTTTCACAGCAGCTTTACAGTGATAACAGGAGATTACAGAAACAGAGAGTGTTTAGGCTTTACAGCAGATCTAGAATAAAGTCATTGCGCGACGCGACATAAAAGCCTCTTCTCCATGTTGATCAGTGTGTTTGTCCTAACCAGGAGCGACGGCGACACGCGACGATTCTGTTTTAGAAACGGTTTCTATTTTTCTGCGACGTCGCGCTGGAACAACAAACACAAAGTGTGGCGATGATGATCTCAGGTGCTGTTTATGTGCTTTATTTAATGTTAAAAGCGTGTCATGTGACTCTGAATATCATTTAGTGCTCCAGCTTTGAGGCTGTAAAAGCAACAATGGATAATTCACCTCAGATCTTCAAATTAAACACATGGAAACAAGAACGTTCAAACTGTGAACAAGTGTATTCTTTGACAAAGATTGTTTTAGTAACTCAGTAGCCTGTGTATTTTTAATAATGTTTAAATGGTGTAATATTTGTGAATTTGATTATGTAGCGACTTATCCATTTTAATGCGAGTGCCGTCGAGATTACTCTCTGGTGCCGCGAGACTCCGCCCACACGCTGTTCTGATTGGCTGACTCCGCCCACACGCTGTTTTGATTGACTGACTCCGCCCACACGCTGTTCTGATTGGCTGACTCCTCCCACACGCTGTTCTGATTAGCTGACTCCGCCCACACACTGTTCTGATTAGCTGACTCCCACACACTGTTCTGATTAGCTGACTCCTCCCACACGCTGTTCTGATTAACTGACTCCGCCCACACACTGTTCTGATTAGCTGACTCCTCCCACACGCTGTTCTGATTAACTGACTCCACCCACACACTGTTCTGATTGGCTGACTCCGCCCACACGCTGTTCTGATTGGCTGACTCCACCCACACGCTGTTCTGATTGGCTGACTCCGCCCACACGCTGTTCTGATTGGCTGTGGGTTTTGATTGTTTTTTACGCATCTTGCAGTCGCGTCTAGTGTGGGCAGACACATTATTTGTCGCTGGAATCTTATCACATCGCGTCTGGTTAGGACACGGTGTTAAACGACACCGTTTTAACAGAAAACCCTTAACGCGCTCCGGCCGCTCACTCGCACAACACAGTGTTAGGAGCTCAAGAACGCAAACCTTGAAACAGGTTCCAAGGTGCAAGCCATTTTTAAAAAGGGGTAATCTCTGCGCAAACCTTAAAAAACGCAAACCCGCGAAAACGCTGACGGCTTGCACATGCTTATTATGTGTTTAGTCTATAGATATGCGCATTTGAATATATAGTGCGCAGGCGTGTAGTCTTTCTTTACAAATTGACCTCAACAAACTACTTGTCTGGCCTTAAAAATGAATAATACAGAATTATTTATCGATTCCTCATAGCCATGTGAACCGGAATTATTTTGACAACAACACATCAGCATCTGAGGCCTTGTCCACACTAATACGGTTTAGTTTGAAAACGCATCTTTTTCTCTCCGCTCCGTCCTTCCGTCCGTCCACACTGAGGCGGCGTTTTTATTAATGAAAACTAAGCTTTTTGAAAACACGGATAAATTTGAAAACGCTGTTTTCGCGTTGTAGTGTGGACTGTCAAAACAGAGGTATTTAAGAACGATGACGTAAGTTTAGTCATATGACACATATTGTACCAATTAGATATTCATGTTTATACCAGTATTGTGCTGTTCACTTTCACACAGTTGCTAAAATTTGTTACTTCACACACTCTTCATATCACAGTCCAGCAAAGATGACAGAATTTACTCACATTTGCTGTCCGGCGGTAAAACATGAGAGCAGTTTTAGCGTTTTAGACCAAACATGTAATGGTGAGTGAGTGCGACCTGGACGCTTCAGGGAATGAAGAGATATTCTGCTAAATAAAATTATCCTGTCAGAAGACCTGCGAGATGACGTCGGAAAACGCCTGAAACGTTTTGAAATGTATCCGGACTAATGTAGATGTAGCCTGAGAGGCTTTTCAGTGTGAACACCAGGGTTTTAAATGAAAGTGGTGGTATAATGCCCTTTTCACCAGATGTAAAATAAGTCTCTGATGTCCACAGAGTGTGTGTGTGAAGTTTTAGCTCCAAATACCACACAGATATTTTTATATAGCATGTTAAAATTGTCACTTTTTGAGGGTGAGAAAAAACGCAGTTTTGTGTCTGTTCCTTTAAATGCAAATGAGCTGCAGCTCCCGGCGCAGGGGGCGGAGCTTCAACAGCTTGCGTTCTGAAAATTTCAAAAACTTTTAGCCTTTTATGTTCAAACCGGAGTCAGACAATGATGGAGAGACTCAAGAAGAAGTGACAACATGTAGACAACATTTCTGAATGGTTAGTTGATGAATTTATGTAGATTATGTGGAGTTATCTTCTAGTCACTGATTAGCATATTCTGTCTTTATCATCTATAAATGGCGTCCCTGGGGGCGGGGTTTATGTAAATGTTAGGGTTTGTGATGTCACTAATCACTATCTTACATAAGTACTGTGTTTATAGGAAAATCCAGAAGTATCGGATCAAACCTGTGTCGGTGCGGTTCTGGTACGCGTTTATCGTGAAGGCCACGCCGTAGATGAGTTTGCTGTCGGGATTGGAGGAGTTCTGGACCTGGATCCAGTTTGGGTCTGCGATGGACGTGCACAGCGACACCAGAGTGAAGCACTGGCACACGGCCGCAGGGGTCAACGCCAGGGTCATGCTGAGTGAAAGATGGGATTTAAAAGCAGCACATTCTGTGTGGAAACAATAATTCAAGGGAAAAAATGCCCATATCATGCATCTTATGCACTGAATTCAAATGCTTTTGCACACTTTGAGCGTTTAAGGTTCCTCATAAACAGAAACACCAGCAATATTACTGTCTGGTGACACACATAAAGTGCACTTGTGTAGAAGATTAGGGCTAGTTGTCACATTAGTGAATATTATGGAATATTTCTCAGGGTTTTTTTTCTCTCTTTTTTTTTTTTACAGTTAGACACAAAACTTAAAGTCTCTCTCTCTCTCTCTCCATATATATATATTATACCCTAGAGAGAATGTAACGTAATTAATAAACTACAAGATCACAACATAAAACAAGCACGTGAACACCCGTACCTGCCCTTTGGTCCAGATCACGTGACAAGTAGCCCCGGTCTCAGGACTGTAACTAACGTTACCTCATTCAAAGCGATATTAAGCATAACAAACCATTCGAGGAAAACAAAACCAAAACAGAGATGAAATTTACATAATACCTGACAGAGTTCCGCGTGATGTCACCGAATGAAAACGACGTTTCTCACCTTGGCAGTCGAAGAATCGCTCGTGACATTATAGCCGCTATAAAACATTCTCTACGCTAAACAAAGCGTCGATTTTCTGCACCCCTCATGCTGGACACGGATAAAGATGAACGATATGTCTTCTGATCACGTTATTTAAATCTCCAGCGCATAAAAGCTCATCGTGGCGGTTTAAAACACGGAACGAATCAACAACATAAGCAGATGAAGAACACTGCGCATGCGCAGCTCCGCTCACACAGCGCCCTCTAGAGGCTCGACGCACACATGCAAGACACACATGCACAACACGAGACATCTGACTCACAATTCTTTTGATTTTATTTTATTTTTTCTGTTTATCCTGATGCATAATGTATCCTATCCTATATATAAACCCTGGCTGTATTTTTAAATCTTTAAAACCAATACAAAAATGATGTGCAAATAGAAAATGTTGTGCTTCAGGGAAATGAATGTCACAAGCCAAACAACCAGTAAACAATTATAATTCCTGCCGGGAATAAAGCAGTCCTCTCATATGCATGCTTTCCGTTTCACATTCGATACTGCTGGGGAGAATCAAAATAATAAAGACAACCAGCTAGTTTAAGGAAAAATAAACAATAAAAGCCTTACATGTTTAAAATGTAATTACAATAAATCCAACTGTAGTTTTTCGAGATATTTTTTATTGGGACAGGACAGTCCACAGTGACAGGGTTCCCAGTTTCTGACCAATAAACATCCATGACTTTTTCAGTTGTTTGTGATAAAGGCCTTAACCAATCATTTAACAGACATTATAAGTGCATGAAATATTGTAGACTTGATCCTTGATAGAAAAATATACTATGAAAATCAAAACTAGTGATCAGTTTTAAAATCCCCTCATGTTTTCATGTCATGAGAACCCCGTCTGAGATGTGCGTGTGAGACTAATGATATACAATCTCCTCCTCAAGCACTGAAAATGATTCCTCTGCGCTGAAATAAGGCAAATATCACCGCAGGGTTGAATCCTGAACGATGGCTCTGCTTGTTTCTGCCATGGAATAAAAAATAAAAAAAAGGTATTTGCTATTTTTTTGTTCATGACTAAAAATTCTTTATTCTTTATAATCGTTTAGAACTCACAATTCAGACTTTTTTTTAATCAGAATTGTGAGAGACACTGCAAAAACTGTTTTTATTAGTATTTTTTTATTGTTTCCAGTTAAAATATAAAAAAAAAATCTTAAATCAAGATGCATTTACTAGATGAGTAAAATGCCATTAGATATTATGTCTTGTTTTCTGGGGAATTAAATCTAAATTAAGTGAGTTTTTGCTTAAAAAAGGCTAAATTATCTGCCAATGTTGTTTCTGTTTGAATTAACATTATTTTTTTGACCCCATTGGTGGATAATTTTGCTTGTTTTAAGCAACAACTCACTCAATTTTGATTTATTTCCCTAGAAAACAAGACATAATATCAAATGGCATTTTACTCCTCTAGTAAATGCATCTTGATTTAAGAATTTTTAGATATTTGGACTGGAAACAAGACAAAAACACTAAATAAGAAAAGCATTTTTTGCAGTGTATAAACTCTGAGAAATAACATCAGAATTGTGAGATATAAAGTTTCCTTTCTTTTATTGTTTCACTCCGTGTCAGAAACGAGCTTCTATCCGCAGTTCTGACATGACAGACTATAAATGATCCGCTGCATCCCTCTTGATTCACAAGTCCTCGTGACGAGAAGAAGAGGCCTCTATGTTGCGGGTGTGCTCTGGATGTCGGGCGTGAGGTTGATGAGGGTGTTGCTGGCTTGAGCGAGTTCAGTGATGGACACTCGTCCTCTCTGCTTGATGAACTGAGCCACAGCGTTCAACTCCTCCGGCGTGATGAAGATAAACTTCCCTCGGTCGTCGATCACTCCTGGAGAAACACACCAGATTGTCTTAATCTCTTCTCTGGCGACGAGGGCGGGGCTATAACCTGTCACTCACATCAGATCCACCAATAGCAAACCACAACCATCCAATCAATTCCACATGGACAAAATCAAGCCCCGCCCACATTTGTTTTTTTGGACATAATTTGTGAACGTATGAATTAAGACTTTAAGATCAGCAGAAACCCTGTATTGTATTATTAAAACAGTAGAGATGCACCGATATCAAAAGTTTCGCAGATACCGATAACCGATAATTCTTTATATTTGAAAGCCGGTAACCGATATATCGGCTGATAAATCTAAATCTAAATTTGTATATAATTTTTAAAGGCCTGGTTACAAAAACAAAAGTCTCACCATTAAAATCCACGTCCCAAACACACAATTATAATGTTCTCATGATAATTTCATGTAGCCGATTTTTTTTTTTTCAAAGTGATTTCAATCATATTTCAAGCAATTCAAACCCTCATGTTGAACAGTGCACATCTGAAGTGTCTCAGCTGAAGGAAATAATACATTATTTATCAGGACAAATTTTCTTATTGGTCCGTTAACGATAACATTAAAAATATCGTCTGATACCGACATGTTGCCCGATATATCGTGCGTCTCTAAAAACGGGAAGGTTGAGGAACTGCTGTAATGGTGTAAAGTGTGTGTTCTGCATCAGGATGAAGTCACACACTCGTACCTGTGAGGGAACCGTCTGCGATCAGGTCCTGGAGTCGGGCAATAGCGTCCTGACGTGGAGAAACACATGAATCAGCTTAAAGCACTCAAATGTGTTCAGAAGTCAAAACTGTGGCACTGAACTCTGACCTGTGTGCGCAAGCCGAAGTGAGACGCCAAGTCCTCCAGCAAAACCACTTTCGATTTCTGAGATAGAAGTGAATACAAGTGCCATAAATATAGGCTATAATATAAACGATTTTGTTGTAGTAGATGTATCCAGACTCCTGCAACATTTCTCACATTATCACAGTTTATTCGCTATAGTTTAGAAAATGGTGATAAATATGAGCAGAACTCAGTTGATATTTGACTGGTTTTGTCCATCCTTCTGTTAGACTGT
The DNA here is from genome assembly GCA_022829025.1 of Squalius cephalus. NCBI lineage: Eukaryota > Metazoa > Chordata > Actinopteri > Cypriniformes > Leuciscidae > Squalius > Squalius cephalus. Next base: position 50,114,740 of record CM040795.1, on the reverse strand, counting down.
CTCACACATGAATTATGTTGAATATCTGTCAGCTGTTAAATTTAACTACACAATTAGATAATACCAGTTTAGCTCAACCAATCACCAAGCAATGCTTCATTGTGTTCAGTCTGTGTGTAAAAAGAGCATTAGCAATTAAAGAAAACACACTTCAGCAAAACATGATCAGCTCAAAGTGTCCGAATCATTTTTGGGCCCAAATGTTTATAAATGTCACTGGTAGTCACTGAATGAAGAATTATTGGGTATAATATGTCACAGTTTACTTTATTTTGCTCTCCTCACTTACAGAAATGAACTATAGTGTCCTGATCACACTAGTAAAATAATATCAAACATTATATCTGGGGTCTGAATACTTTTGGTTTGACTGTGTTTGCTTCACATTATATTTACACAAGATGTGCATCACAGTTCTGTACAAATGTGCCTATTTTACTACTCTTCAACACCTTTGAATTGATTAATTGAATCAGAATCGGTTTTGATTTCCATAAAAAAGACTGATTCATTAATTTGATATCAATCATCAATGGAAGCTTGTTTCCGCCACAGAGTGAAAAATAAAAAAAGGTAATTGCGACTTTTTTATCTCACAATTCTGACTTTTTATCTCAGAATTACGTGATATAAAGTCGCAATTGCAGGTAATAAAGTCAGAATAATGAGATATAAACTCGCAATTGCGAAAAATATACTTGAAATTCTGACTATTTTTCTATTTTTGTTTATATCTCGCAATTTTATTTAAAAAATTGTAAACTTTATAATACGCAATTGTGTGTTATAAAGTCAGAATTGTGAGATATAAACTATTCTGAGTTAAAAAAAAAAAAAAGAGAATTGAATTGGACTTTATATCTCCCAATTCTGAATATGTATCTCCCAATTGCGTATTATAAAGTCGCAATTGCGAGATATAAAGTCAGAATTGCGAGATATAAAGTCAGAATTGTGAGATATAAAGTCAGAATTGCGAGATATAAAGTCAGAATTGCGAGATATAAAGTCAGAATTGCGAGATATAAAGTCAGAATTGCGAGATATAAAGTCAGAATTGTGAGATATAAAAATTCAGAATTGCGAGATATAAAGTCAGAATTGTGAGTTATAAAGTCAGAATTGCGAGATATAAAGTCAGAATTGTGAGATATAAAGTCAGAATTGCGAGATATAAAGTCAGAATTGTGAGTTATAAAGTCAGAATTGCGAGATATAAAGTCAGAATTGTGAGATATAAAGTCAGAATTGCGAGATATAAAGTCAGAATTATGAGATATAAAAATTCAGAATTGTGAGATATAAAGTCAGAATTGCGAGATATAAAGTCAGAATTATGAGATATAAAAATTCAGAATTGCGAGATATAAAAAGTCAGAATTGCGAGATATAAAGTCAGAATTGCGAGATATAAAGTCAGAACTGCGAGATATAAAGTCTGAATTGCGAGATATAAAGTCAGAATTGTGAGATATAAAAATTCAGAATTGAGAGATATAAAGTCAGAATTGTGAGATATAAAAATTCAGAATTGCGAGATATAAAAATTCAGAATTGCGAGATATAAAGTCAGAATTGCGAGATATAAAGTCAGAATTGCGAGATATAAAAATTCAGAATTGCGAGATATAAAGTCAGAATTGTGAGATATAAAAATTCAGAATTGCGAGATATAAAGTCAGAATTGCGAGATATAAAGTCAGAATTGTGAGATATAAAGTCAGAATTGCGAGATATAAAGTCAGAATTGCGAGATATAAAGTCATTGCGAGATATAAAGTCAGAATTGTGAGATATAAAGTCAGAATTGCGAGATATAAAGTCAGAATTGCGAGATATAAAGTCAGAATTGCGAGATATAAAGTCAGAATTGTGAGATATAAAGTCAGAATTGCGAGATATAAAGTCAGAATTGTGAGATATAAAGTCAGAATTGCGAGATATAAAGTCAGAATTGTGAGATATAAAAGTCAGAATTGCGAGATATAAAGTCAGAATTGCGAGATATAAAGTCAGAATTGCGAGATATAAAGTCAGAATTGCGAGATATAAAGTCAGAATTGCGAGATATAAAGTCAGAATTGTGAGATATAAAGTCAGAATTGTGAGATGTAAACTCGCAATTGTGAGATAAAAAGTCGCAATTATCTTTTAAAATGTTTTATTCTGTGGCGGAAACAAGCTTCCATAAAACAAGCTTCCAAGCTTCCTCTGATCGTTCGCTTTAAGCGCATCATTCAAGTTCCAAATAAAGAGAGACAATTATAATAAAATATCTTTCATTAGTACAGCATATCATACTTTATAGTGCATTATCATAAAAGGCATATTTCAACTCACCGCTGCCTTTCAACTCTTTAATCTGAATGTATAACGGACACACTTTACCTTGACGTACTGGATGAACTCCTGCAGAAGGTTGCGAGACTGAAAAACACAAAATAACTTTAAAATCTGATAGATTCTGCTTTACATTCAGATTCGCCTGTAGTGTCTCGCCTGTAGGGGTCATGACACGAGAAATCAGGTTCAGTTTCTGACGGACTCCACACGCTTGAGTCTGTCGACAACAGGACAAACGCAAGAGTGACAGAACGTTTATCCAGTTGGTCTGAGTCTCTGTAAAGACTTCAGAAGATCCCAGCATCAGGAACAGTGGATGGTTTATTATAATGGCGTCCCGGATCGTGTCACAGGATTTGATGTTTGTTCGGAGCATTTGACTGCAGATTGTTTTGCAATGGAGAGAGTTTACAAAGAAACTTTAGTTGAACGATGAAGCAGCGACTGTAGTGGATCTGACATCACAAACCCTGAGTAAATGATTTCATAATGCTTTGTTTGTAAATTATGGTTTCATATGGATCATTTTTTAATAGTGAGTGTGTGTTGATACCGTTTCCTGTGCAGTGACGCTAGCCAATCACAACAGTGGCTTTTACTGACAAGCCTTAAAGTCCCCCTGTGGTGTAAATCCAGCTTTTAATGTAGTTTATGTGTCTATGTGGTGTTTTTAATCTGCTTTAAGACAAACCATGTGTAAGTTCATAAGTCGACAGCATTGCTGAGTATTTCCTCCTTAAAACTGCAGTGAACCAAAGACAGTCTCAAAGACACGCTTTGAAATCGCTGGTGTTTCTGACGTCACAAACTACCTTGTAACCAATCAGATCAACGTGTGATCGTCAACCAGTGGATCTCTGAGCTGAGGGAGTGAGTGGAGGCGGGGCTCATTTGCATATTCATGGAACCGCGCATACTAAATGAGGCAAGGGTGTCGAGTTACATTCAAGGCATGAAGATTTTCTTCTAGAAAAAAACGTTTAAATATGTAATTTTGGTGATTAAAGATGAGTTTTAAGGGATAAAATTATCAGATAGAGGGAGACTTTAAAGGTGCACTGTAAAAAGTGATCATTTCAGACAGAGGCTCAGAAAAAGGGTTAAAAGTAATAATTTTTCTACATATGTATTTGTTTTTCGTGCAAAAAAAAAAATCCATGTCATGACCCCTTTAATAAATGAACCATATAACAAATGTAACAACTTCCGGTTACACTTTATTTTAAGGTGTCATTGTTACAGTGTAATTATATATTTAAGTGCTGAGTAATATTAATTAACTACATGTACTTACTATAGGGTTAGGGTTTGGTTGAAGGTTAGTTGCATGTAATTATGCATATTTTACTGTTATTACTATGGCAAGTACATGTAACATATGTAACAAGGACACTGTAAAATAAAGCGTTACCCAGCTTCCTTTGCAGGTTTGCATTGATACATTGTTGCAAACACACTCACTCCCGTCACTAAACACAAAATAACTTCATCGGATGCATCGGATGGACAGGACAGAAAAAACATTTAAATATGTCATTTTGGTGTTTTAAGGGATACAATTATTTACTAAAGGGAGACTTTGAAGGAGCCACGCTTAAAGATAATTTCTGACAGAGGCTCAGAATGAGGGTTAAAAATAATAATTTTTCTACATATATATTTGTTTTTCGTGCAAAAAAAACTATTAAAATTATACGTGAACCTCAAGGAACATATTAAAATAAAATAAAAAATCCATGTCATGACCCCTTTAATATCTACCAGGAATGACCCTAAAATAAACTTTTACAACCTTTGCAGGTGTGCACGGATACATTGTTGCAAACACACTCACTCCCATCACTAAACATTAAAGCCCCTTTCACACAGTGCGATGATCCCGGCAAATTGCCGGGAAATTGCCAGAACGCCCTCTGTGTGAACGCAAACACGACCCGGGATTGATGCCGAGTTGGGGACCTAGTAACATTACCGTGTTCAGTCCCGGAATGCACGCTGTGTGAACAAAATCCGTAATAATGCCGTGTCGTAGTGATGCTGCTGAAGCCGGGATCGTTCGCCAGCTGTGAAACGGTACGTAATGAGCAAGTTTATGATCGAATCAGAGAAAAAAATGCACAAGCGTGGTTTCTCGAGAGAAATCACAGTTCATAAGCAAACTTTAGACGCTTCTGAGACATTACAAGTCACATCGATGTCACGTGTCTTTACGGGATTTTTACGGGTTGTGTGTGAACGCACTCTCTGATTCCGGAAAATCACTGGCAGTGTGAATGAACCAAAATCAAACGAACCCGGGTCAAATCCCATGTCACTTTATCCGTGTATTTTTTCCGGAATCTCTGTGTGAAAGGGGCTTAAGTAACTTTAGCACCGGATGGACCGGGCCGCAGATGTTCTGAGGAACGCACCTCTTGTTCGTCGAGCTCTTCTGCTTCTCCCTGATCCTCGATCACAAACGCCTCCTTCATCCGCTGGTACTCCTCCTCTTCTCTCCGCTCCTGATCCTCTTTGGCACGACGCAACTCATCCTCCTGTGGACGAGACAGTTACAAACATTCACTGATATTTAAGCAGGAAAGCTGTTTTTCAGTGTTCCACATGAGTTTCACAGTGAATTAAACATATAAAGTAAAGAAAAGAAATTAAAAATATATATTTTCACTGATATTTAAGCAGGAAAGCTGACTGTTTCACAGTGAATTACACATATAAAGCAGCTTCGACTCAAATTATTTTTTGATGCCCAATGCCAATATCTTGGTTAGATTAGGTCGGCGATGGCCAAAATAAAGCCCTATTTTAAGGTAGTAAATAACACATGCATCATTTCTGCAATGGAATTTATATGTATTGTACATAATGTTTGCTAAAATAAATAGAGATGCACCGATATCAAAATTTCAGCGGATACCGATAACCGATAATTCTTTATATCTGAACGCCGATAACCGATATATCGGCTGATAAATCTAAATCCAAGTTTTTATATAATTTTTGAGAGCCTCGTTACAAAAACAAAAGTCTCACTATTAAAATCCACGTCTCAAACACACAATTATGATGTCCTCATGATAATGTTATGTAGCCGATATGACAGGCTTGCGCTGCACATGTTGCTCTTTACTGCATTTTCCATTTTTGAAGTGATTTTAATATTTCAATCAATTAAAAACTATCATGTTGAACAGTGCACATCTGAAGGAAATAATACATTATTTATCGGCTTTAATATATCAGCCAAATTTTAATCAGCCAATAACATTAAAAATTGACATATATCGGCTAATACCGATATGGTGGCCGATATATCGTGCATCCCTAAAAATAAAGAATAAATCATTTGAAAATGAATTAATTTGTGATCAATTCCCCACGGACAAAATCAATCCCCGCCCTACATTTGTTCTTGTTCCAGAAACGGATATACGTCAGAATAGGGAAGAAACGACTAGCGCAAATCCCGTTTCATGCCGACTTTAAAATGCGTTTTTTACTACATGTCGACAGCATATGGACAAAGTATTAAAGCGTTTGATTTTCATTGTTTGACAAAGACCGTAAACTGATGAAGACAGAGAATTGGTGCTTCTGCTTATCTGGGTTCTCAGCGCTGTCAAAATAAAAGTCCCGCTTCTGACACTTACTATAGTAAGTGTTTTCTTACTCTGTATTTTTGTCTTGTTTCCAGTCCAAACATCTAAAAACTCTTAAATCAAGATGCATTTACTAGATGAGTAAAATGCCATAAGATATTATGTCTTGTTTTCTGGGGAAATAAATCAAAATTACGTGAGTTGTTGCTTAAAACAAGCAAAATGATCAGCCAATAGGATAAGAAAAATAATATTGTTTCTGTTTGAATTAACATTATTTTTCTGACCCCTTTGGCAGATAATTTAGATTTTTTTAAGCAACAATTCACTTAATTTTGATTTATTTCCCTAGTAAACAAGACATAATATCTAAAGGCATTTCATTCATCTAGTAAATGCAACTTAATTTAAGAATTTGTAGATGTTTGGACTGGAAACGACAAAAATACTGAGTAAGAAAGCATGTTTTGCAGTGTCGCCAAACAGAAAAGCGTTATTTGTCAAAATGACCTGTTTTTGCTCTTGCAGTTTCTCCTTCTCCTCTTCTTTCTGTCTCTCTTGATCTCGGAGTTCCTGCATCTTCTTCCTCTCCTCTCGCTCTTCCAGCTCGGCCTAAAACACACACACACACACACACACACACTAATCACCATACGTCTAATACGTCTGAAACGTGAGATGTAGCATATGGAGTGAATTTTGTGCCATAAACAAACAAATCCAGCATTTTGCAAACGAACTCGTTCTGCTTTGCAAAGGAAAACTCGACTCGCAAACAAACAGAAAGCAATGTGCGAATTATTAGGCCTGGGTAAAAAAAATATTGATTTCTCGATTTTACGAACCGATATCGATTCTTAAATGCCACGAATCGATTAGTCATACTGTTCTCAGTTGATGAATGAATGGAACATTGTAGCGCGCATCCCATCCAATAAATCACAATAATCTTTGTGCTTTGTTATTATTGATATGAAACAAAGTCTCAGATTTCAAATTACGTCCATTTTCTAACGAAATTCATAAGCATAATTAGCGTTTTGGCACTGTGGCGTGAGATCGCTCTGGCTCAGCTCGAGAGAAGCACATGATCTTCTCTTCCGCCTTAACACCAGTTACAGCGCGAAATAAACATGAACGAGCATCTGAACATGTGTTAAAAGATAGAGTACAATTATCAGTAAAACATCTTGTAAACAATGTCATGCAACGTCACATTTACCTCAGAAAAACCATATCCAGTGACCATAAACTCGTTAGTCAGCTAGAAAAATTAACTCTAGAGAGGAGCATTTTGCTAAATATATGCACCATATTCATTATATTTTTTAATGTTCTTCAATATTTAATGCATGTTTGAATAAATCTGGCGAGTTTTTATGACAGACACCATTTAAATGTTTATATTTCATATAACTTTATTATTATAAAAATGAATAAATGTGTAATTTAAGAGTTTGTATACAAATCAGTTGATTTTTACCTTCAATATTATAGTAGGCTAATGAAGCCTAGAAGGCTACAACTGACTCTCATAGATTACTGCATTAGTTAAGAGATTTGTTTTCCTTGAGAAAATTTGCCATGTATTGTGCCTGATATCCAAAATAATTGATATTGAATCGAATCGGAATCGAATTGCAAGCTTGTGAATCAAAATCGAATCGAATTGTGAAATTTGTGTCAATATACCCAGCCCTACAAATAATACAACGGTCAATCTGAGCGGAAACGCAGAGGAGTAACAAATATGTATTGTGTTTTACAAATATGAATAAATGAGCCTAGATAATATTCCACAAATAAACATGAATGCAGAATTGACTCCACAGTGGCGGTGGTGTCGTGACCTCTCTCTGAGCTTTCCGCGCTTGCTTCTCTTCCAGCTTCTTCTGTTTCTTCGCTCCCACTTTCCCGGCGGCCTGAGGTCGTTCTTCAGACGCTGGCCGGTCCTCCTGATTCTCATCGGCTTCCACAGGACTGTCCTCTGAAGAGAGATAAACACTTTCAAGTTCACTGAAAACCTCTTCTGTGATATACAGTGGTGGACTAAATCATTCACACACTGCAAAATATGCTTTTCTCACTCAGTATTTGTGTCTTGTTTCCAGTCCAAATATCTAAAAATTCTTAAATCAAGATGCATTTACTAGAGGAGTAAAATGACATAAGAAATTATATCTTTTTCCTGATAAAAAATAAATAAATTAAGTGAGTTTTTGCTTAAAACAAGCAAAATTATCTGCCAATGTTGTAAGAAAAAACTCAATTTTATTTATTTTTTAATCAGAAATGTCATTTCATTTTATGTAATTTTACTCGTCTAGTAAATGCATCTTGATTTAAGAATTTTTTAGGTATTTGGACTGGAAACAAGACACAAATACTGAGTGAGAAAAGCATGTTTTGCAGTGCACACCTGACAGATCTGAAAATATTGACTTTTTTTTGCCTCCAAAACATTATTTAATTTGATTAAACGCAATTACAATTTCAAGTGTCGATATATTTCCATTATTTACAAATATGATCTAATATAATGTGATCACAACACTTCCTCCTGTTGATGAATCGTGGTACACCGTTTTGTATTACACGATTTGTGAAAGGTTGTTTAAATATGCAAATGAGATTAATTAAATATGCATGCACAAATTTGCATAACGTTCACTAGACACTGGATTAAGACGGGCTCAAAATTCTTGTCTGATTTTGTTGAAATATTAGTCCAGTTAAACAGCGCTTTATACGGTATAATACATATAGTTTCAAAGCAGCTAATAACAGTAATAATCAGGGAAATAACAGAATACTGTCAATAGCCAGAAAAATACATTTTCACAATAATATTAATAAATAATGTTTTATTTATATAGTGCCTTTCAAGAACCAAAGGACATTTTACATAATATTTACATAATATTTTTAGGATTTTTTAAAATAAAAATCAGGCAAGTTGTATATATATATATATATATATATATATAAACAATTTAGAATTTAAATATGAATAAAACATACTTATTCATTTTAATCCTTGTTATTATTTATATAATTAATTTATAATTAAAAATAAACGTTTCCCCTTACTATAGTGCTGTACTGTTATATTTATTTATTTTATTTTATTTATTTATTTATTTTAATCAAATTATTTATGTAATTATTTCAATAAAATTGTATGTATGTATTTACTTATTTTAGTATAATATATTTACTTATTTTAATATTTCTTTATTATTTATATTAATATAATTTATTTACTTATTTATTTTAATCTTATTATTATTTACTTTAATATAATTTATCTACTTATTTATTTTAATCTTTTCATTATTTATTTATTTTAATATGTTTTATTACAGCTCTGGAATGATGTTTATTGTGTTATTTTATGTTTTCTTTCCACTAGTCTGAACGAAGCAAAATTGACCAGTGTAACACTTTACATTAATGTTTGTTCATGTCAGTTCACAGCGCATTAACTAATGTTAACAAGATTTTAATAACGTGTTAGTAAATGTTGAAATTAATATTAACTAAGATTAATAAATGCTGTAGAAGTATTGTTCATCCTTAGTTCATGTGAACTAATGAACCTTATTGTAAAGTGTAGCCAAAACAATGAACTTCGCTACAAATGTAACGCTTCCTCTGCCGTCACTGTTACAGTGTTGCGTGGAGATCAGGGGTTTATGAATGACGGTGTTGATTGTCATTGTTACAGTGTTGCGTGGAGATCAGGGGTTTATGAATGACGGTGTTGATTGTCATTGTTACAGTGTTGCGTGGAGATCAGGGGTTTATGTGAATGACGGTGTTGATTGTCACTGTTACAGTGTTGGGTGGAGATCAGGGGTTTATGAATGACGGTGTTGATTGTCATTGTTACAGTGTTGCGTGGAGATCAGGGGTTTATGAATGACGGTGTTGATTGTCATTGTTACAGTGTTGCGTGGAGATCAGGGGTTTATGAATGACGGTGTTGATTGTCACTGTTACAGTGTTGCGTGGAGATCAGGGGTTTATGAATGACGGTGTTGATTGTCACTGTTACAGTGTTGCGTGGAGATCAGGGGTTTATGAATGACGGTGTTGATTGTCACTGTTACAGTGTTGCGTGGAGATCAGGGGTTTATGAATGACGGTGTTGATTGTCACTGTTACAGTGTTGCGTGGAGATCAGGGGTTTATGAATGACGGTGTTGATTGTCACTGTTACAGTGTTGCGTGGAGATCAGGGGTTTATGAATGACGGTGTTGATTGTCACTGTTACAGTGTTGCGTGGAGATCAGGGGTTTATGAATGACGGTGTTGATTGTCATTGTTACAGTGTTGCGTGGAGATCAGGGGTTTATGAATGACGGTGTTGATTGTCACTGTTACAGTGTTGCGTGGAGATCAGGGGTTTATGAATGACGGTGTTGATTGTCATTGTTACAGTGTTGCGTGGAGATCAGGGGTTTATGAATGACGGTGTTGATTGTCACTGTTACAGTGTTGCGTGGAGATCAGGGGTTTATGAATGACGGTGTTGATTGTCATTGTTACAGTGTTGCGTGGAGATCAGGGGTTTATGAATGATGGTGTTGATTGTCACTGTTACAGTGTTGCGTGGAGATCAGGGGTTTATGAATGACGGTGTTGATTGTCACTGTTACAGTGTTGCGTGGAGATCAGGGGTTTATGAATGACGGTGTTGATTGTCACTGTTACAGTGTTGCGTGGAGATCAGGGGTTTATGAATGACGGTGTTGATTGTCATTGTTACAGTGTTGCGTGGAGATCAGGGGTTTATGAATGACGGTGTTGATTGTCATTGTTACAGTGTTGCGTGGAGATCAGGGGTTTATGAATGACGGTGTTGATTGTCATTGTTACAGTGTTGCGTGGAGATCAGGGGTTTATGAATGACGGTGTTGATTGTCACTGTTACAGTGTTGCGTGGAGATCAGGGGTTTATGAATGACGGTGTTGATTGTCACTGTTACAGTGTTGCGTGGAGATCAGGGGTTTATGAATGACTGTGTTGATTGTCACTGTTACAGTGTTGCGTGGAGATCAGGGGTTTATGAATGACGGTGATGATTGTCACTGTTACAGTGTTGCGTGGAGATCAGGGGTTTATGAATGACGGTGTTGATTGTCACTGTTACAGTGTTGCGTGGAGATCAGGGGTTTATGAATGACGGTGTTGATTGTCACTGTTACAGTGTTGCGTGGAGATCAGGGGTTTATGAATGACGGTGATGATTGTCATTGTTACAGTGTTGCGTGGAGATCAGGGGTTTATGAATGACGGTGTTGATTGTCACTGTTACAGTGTTGCGTGGAGATCAGGGGTTTATGAATGACGGTGTTGATTGTCATTGTTACAGTGTTGTGTGGAGATCAGGGGTTTATGAATGACGGTGTTGATTGTCATTGTTACAGTGTTGCGTGGAGATCAGGGGTTTATGAATGACGGTGTTGATTGTCATTGTTACAGTGTTGCGTGGAGATCAGGGGTTTATGAATGACGGTGTTGATTGTCACTGTTACAGTGTTGCGTGGAGATCAAGGGTTTATGAATGACGGTGTTGATTGTCACTGTTACAGTGTTGCGTGGAGATCAGGGGTTTATGAATGACGGTGTTGATTGTCACTGTTACAGTGTTGCGTGGAGATCAGGGGTTTATGAATGACGGTGTTGATTGTCATTGTTACAGTGTTGCGTGGAGATCAGGGGTTTATGAATGACGGTGTTGATTGTCACTGTTACAGTGTTGCGTGGAGATCAAGGGTTTATGAATGACGGTGTTGATTGTCATTGTTACAGTGTTGCGTGGAGATCAGGGGTTTATGAATGACGGTGTTGATTGTCATTGTTACAGTGTTGCGTGGAGATCAAGGGTTTATGAATGACGGTGTTGATTGTCACTGTTACAGTGTTGCGTGGAGATCAGGGTTTTATGAATGACGGTGTTGATTGTCACTGTTACAGTGTTGCGTGGAGATCAGGGGTTTATGAATGACTGTGCTGATCGAGTACCGTTGTCCGATGCCCGCTGTGCCCGCTGGGCGCTCACTCGGGTGTGCAGGTTTCTCCGGCGGCGGGGCATTCCCACGGGACGCTCCTCTGGAGCCTGCGGACGAGACACGGATCGAGACGCCACATCCCGACGGTCCTCACGGTCCGCTGAGAGAAGAAGAGAACACAAGAGTTCAGACCCACAGGTCACACACAGCTAGAGATGTCTGTGTGTAAACACACACTACATACTACACTTCATTACTTTTTTAAAACTTACATTTTAAATCAATTTTAGAATCAGTTTCTATTAAGTTACATTGTTTTCTCTCCTCACAGTAGTGCTGTACTGTTAGATGTATTATTCTTTCTTTAGTATTTATTTATTTTAATCAAATTATTTATGTAATCATAACAATATCATTGAATTTTGTATGTATGTATTTTAATATAATTTATTTACTTATTTTATTTTAATATCATCCATTTACATATTTATTTTAATCTTATTTTAATTTATTTTGACAATTTATTTACATATTTATTTTGATCTATTAACTTGTTTACATTTTTTACATTTATTTTAACAATTTATGTACTTATATATTGTAATCTTTTTATTACTTATTTGAATATAATCTATTAACTTATTTAAATTGTTTATATTTATTTTAATTATTTATTTACATATTTATTTTAATATTTTTTATTATTTATTTTAATATAATTTATTTACTTATTTTTTATCTTTTGTATTATTTATTTTAATATAATCTATTAACTTATTTAAATTTTTATTTTAACAATTTATTTACATATTCATTTTAATATTTTTATAATTTATTTTAATATAATTTATTTACTTATTTATTTTTAATATTTTGTATTATTTATTTTAATATAATCTATTTACTTATTTATTTTAATCTTTTTCATATTTATTTTAACAATTGATTTTCATATTTATTTAATCTTTTTATTATTTTAATATAATTTAAATATTTGTACATTTTTACACCGTTTTCCTCTAAGCTTTTCCACATGTGAAAACGCTGTTCTAGGAGGTTCATGGAAATTTTGACGGGAATAAAAGATTTTACAAAATTAGTTTTTAAGATGCAAAAGTGAAAACTAAAAGTAAATCAGCTCTGGAATGATATTTATTGTGAAAGCAAAATGCTTTTCTCACACAGTATTAAGAAGTATGTAATATTATAAACACCTGAAACTAAGTAAATGTTCTTTTCCTGAGATTATGAGTTTAATAAGAGCAGTAATATGAGGTTATTAATGACAGCTGCTCTGTCGCATCACTGACTGCATTAATGTCCATATGTACACACACCTTCCTCCGTCCGTCCACGAACTCTCACAGCAAACACGATCAGAACCAGCAGAATAATCGCAGCCACGATATACAGAACCACATCCATTTCGCTGACAAATAAATAAAATTAGCACTGCTAACTACAAACAGCTCTGTGCAGAAAGAGGAAGTTGACGTAAGTCTTGATCACACGTCACTTCCGTCTCACAGCGCGACCCATACAGGCGTGGAGGAATAACGTAATATAAATATAATGTAATATGGCCCATTAATGATGCACTTGTATTTACTACACAATATACTAATGATATAATATTAATTAAATAAACGTATTCATCCAATCATCTATTCTCCTCTTAATTCATTTAACTTGTATATATATACTTATTTAATATGATTGTACTTATTTGAATAATTCTTAATATTTATTTTAATATAATTTATTTACTTATTTGAATATTTCTTAGTATTTATGTTAATATAATGTATGTGCTTGTATATTTTTGTTACTTTTTACTATTTATTTGAATATAATTAATTTACTTTTTTATATTTCGTATGGGAATTTGCATTTATAAACATAATATAGATTTTAGGATATATATATATATATATATATATATATATATATATATATATATATATATATATATATATTAGGGCTGTCAAACGATTAATCGCATCCAAAATAAAAGTTTGTGTTTACATAATATATGTGTGTGTACGGTGTATGATTATTTTCTATATATAAATACACACACATGCATATATATTTAAGAAAAATATGTTATTTATATATAAATTATATATAATATAAATATATATACACAGTATATACATGCAAATATTTCTTAAATATATACATGCATGTGTGTGTATTTATATATAGAAAATAATTATACTCCATACACACACATATATTATGTAAACACAAACTTTTATTTTGACAGCCCTAATTATATATATATATATAATATAATTTTTATTGACAGCCCTAATTATATATATATATATATATATATATATATATATATATATATATATATATATATTTAATTTTATTATAAGAATGTACATTTAAAAAAATTGTCAATTTAAAAAAATGATGTATTAAACTTAAATTAAAAGTTACAAGGAATATATGACATTTTTTTATGTGGTAAAAAAAATATATATTTATTAATTCTCTAAATAAATTCTTTCAAAAAAGTATTGGAACCAATATTTCAGAAAAATATTTCAGATTATACTACGTTGGAGACAAATATCAGAAAAAGAAAATAACATCAAGACAAATTTTTATTTATTAACAGCAGCTGACAAGTCAATTTTGCCTAAACCTAAACTTGTTGAGTGGCACTGATTAATTACTAAATTAACAATATTACATGGTCAACGATAACAAATAAATGCAAAAAACAATATTCATTACAGGATAACAGATGAACAGGGCAAGCTTTCATTATATCATCATTCACGTCCACACACTCATGTGGAGAACTCCTTCAGGGCCCAGGCCTTGGTGGCGATCTCCTGGCGCAGGCGAGAGTATTCCTCAGCGAGAGCCTCGAAGTCTCTGCCGTAGATCTCGAAGGACGCCAGCTTCGACTCCACCGCCTGCTTGTCCATCTCCGAGGTCCTCAGCTCTGCGGTCAGCTTCTCCCTGAGACAATCACACACGCAACACTGATTATAGCAAGATAACTGTTGAGAAAATAATTGATTAATAAGATAATTGATCAAATGATTATTCTTGATATCGGGAATTACATTTCCACTAGTAACAATGCTAATTCTTGATATCAACAATAACGTCATCTCAAATGCTGACACAGTATATAGAGCTGCCATTGGACCACAGCATGCATTCACTGGGCCCTATTTTAACGATCTTAGCGCCAGTGTTGGGCAGTAACGCGTTACTGTAACTCAGTTACTTTTGACAGTAACTAATACTGTAACGCATTACTTTTTAAATAAATTAACTCCGTTACCGGTACCATATGGTGCGTTGTCCGTTACTTTTTAAAATTAATTATGTGCGGCAGACCGGCAGTCATGGCGAGTCAAGGCGAGAGCAAGGCGAACAAAAGCGAGGCGAACGCCGCGAGCGCCCTTGAAAGTGCGCGAGAGAGACCGTTGGAGAGCGCGCTCGGAAGTGCGCGAGAGAGACCGATGTGTTGGAGAGCGCGCTCGAAAGTGCGCGAGAGAGACCGATGTGTCCGAGAGAGACCGGTGTGTATGTTGGAGAGCGCGCTCGGAAGTGCGCGAGAGAGACCGTTGGAGAGCGCGCTCGGAAGTGCGCGAGAGAGACCGATGTGTCCGAGAGAGACCGGTGTGTATGTTGGAAAGCGCGCTCGGAAGTGCGCGAGAGAGACCGAATGTGTTGGAGAGCGCGCTCGAAAGTGCGCGAGAGAGACCGATGTGTCCGAGAGAGACCGGTGTGTATGTTGGAGAGCGCGCTCGGAAGTGCGCGAGAGAGACCGTTGGAGAGCGCGCTCGGAAGTGCGCGAGAGAGACCGATGTGTCCGAGAGAGACCGGTGTGTATGTTGGAAAGCGCGCTCGGAAGTGCGCGAGAGAGACCGAATGTGTTCGAGCATAATATAGTTTGTTTATAAATAAATTACACACTTCAGCATTTGAATAATATCTGTAGCATATTGGTATCATCTGCAATGTTTTAATTAGTTTACATATGAAACAAAACTCCAAAATAACCTGCAGAGAACGTTCCCAGAACACATCTGACCAGTTGTGAACACGTGCGGCAAACACGACTAGAATTTGGCTTAAATAACCTCTGATGGTGAAGTTCTCTGTAGGTTATAGAAATAAACCCCCCCCCCCCCCCCCCCAAAAAAAATTATATTTTATTATTATTGTTTATTTTGGTACATTGTTCAGTATTATATTGAGAGCACATTTTGTTAAACTGCTTACTTTCGTGAGGAAGAAAATACTTCAAGTAGGCTAGTTGTAAAGGTGTGTGAGTTTTATCATTTTAATTTGCACTACAAAGAGTGTATGTGTATGTATATTTTTTATTACTGTTTATTTATTTTTTGGTACATTTCTTAAGAAGCATCATTTATTTTTAGACTTATTTCTTGGCCAGTTGTTGACTGTGCAATAAATATTCAAAGTTCTAAACCTTCTATTGTTTTGTTGTTCCTTTATAGTAAAGATAACATTTTAATATTTAAGGTAATAGGTGTCTCTCACAATGTCCCGCACCAAATTAACATTAAAATAGTGTGAATTAGTGTACAATATTTTATAATAATAATTTATTCTATTTAGTGTCCATTTAATTCATTTAACTTTTTTAAGTAACGCAATAGTTACTTTCCCTGGTAATTAGTTACTTTTGTAATGATGTAACTCAGTTACTAACTCAGTTACATTTTGTGAGAAGTAACTAGTAACTATAACTAATTACATTTTTAAAGTAACTTGCCCAACACTGCTTAGCGCCAGTATTCAAGTTTCTGCTTTTTGCGCACCGATAATGGATGTAGATGTGTTCGGTACACTGCGAAGAAATAAAAAAATTAAATCAACAAAAAGAGCCAAATCATGTAAACTGTTAAGACTGGCTACTGTAATATCAGTTTCAGGTAAGATTACTTTCATTTCTGCACTTCATTACCTAACGTGTAAATTATATAAGTTAAAACTTTTTATTCCAGTGGGTTTATTATAAGAACCCAGTTTTATAAAGTCATGATGATAAATGTATGTTTAGTTTTTTTATACTACATTTTTTAATAAAATTTTTACAAAACACTAAATACGTTAGGACGTTTTACTTTATATTTAAAAGTACTTCATTTCAAAATACATTTGATCAAATTTCATAAATTGTGTTCAATGGCCGTTTTTAAGTTATATTCCTGAAATGCACTTGTACATTCTGAACACGTGATCTTCTGCAATGCCCACATGTAAAACACAGACACTCCTACCTCGGTAATAAACACGGAGATGTTAGTCCCGTCCGAATCCGTACATGAAATCACAGACGTAGATTGATAAGAATTGTAACTCAAACGTCGTTTGGAAAACTAGTCCCGTCCGAATAGGGCTTTTGATCACCAAAATTACGTATTTAAAAGTTTTGTCCTTGAAAAAAAGGCTTAAAATATCTTGAATGTAACTCGACACCCTTGCCTCATTTAGTATGCGTGGTTCTATGAATATGCAAATGAGCCCCGCCTCCACTCACTCACTCAGCTCAGAGATCCACTGGTTGGCGATCACACGTTGATCTGATTGGTTACAAGGTAGTTTGTGACGTCAGAAACACCAGCGATTTCAAAGCGTGTTTTTGAGACTGTCTTTGGTTCACTGCAGTTTTAAGGAGGAAATACTCAGCAATGCTGTCGACTTATGAACTTACACATGGTTTGTCTTAAAGCACATTAAAAACACCACACAGACATATAAACAACATTAAAAGCTGGATTTACACCACAGGGGGACTTTAAAAAAGGTAAATAGTGTCAATAAAACACCGACTCCTGTGAAAACCCAACTCACGTTATTTTCTTGTGAGCTGCTATCTTGTCTCTTGTGTAGGTGTCCAGCTGAACTTCAAGCATCTCGGCCCTGCAGGAACAAACTTGGCATTATGAACATGCAGATGTCCTCAAAACTACATTTCAGAGCATAAGCCAAAGCTGCAAAGATCACCACACCTTATCTTCTGCAAACCAATCTCACACTTGGCCTCGAAGTACTCGATCTTCTTCCGGTCTAGATCTTTCTGAGCCTTTAGCCTGAGATCCAGGACGAGACACTGAAGGATCTTCATACACTTCAGCAGCTCCTGTCAAAGCAAACACTGCTAATGTTAGGGATGCACGAAATATCGGCCACTATATCGGTATCGGCCGATATATGTTCATTTTAATGTTATTGTTATCGGCCTGATAAGAAAATTTGTCCAATATATTAAGGCCGATAAATGTATTATTTCCTTCAGCTGAGACGCTTCAGATGCGCACTGTTCAACATGATGGGTTTAAACTGCTTGAAATATGATTGAAATCACTTCAAAAAAGGAAAACACTGTAAAGTGCAACATGTGCAGCGCAAGTCTGTAAAATTATATAAAATTATAATGAGAACATCATTATAATTGTGAGTTTGGGATGTGGATTTTAAAGATGAGACTTTTGTTTTTGTAATCAGGCTCTCAAACATTATTTAAAAATTTGGATTTAGATTTATCGGCCGATATATCGGTTATCAGTATTAGCCAAAATTTGTATATCAGTGCATCCCTAGCTAATGTAACCATAATAACCTGGCATAAACTCAATCTAATGACGTCAGATATCATTTCATGAGCATCTACCATCATCAAACACTGACATTAAATATGATGTCCTCATTTTAAGCCAAAATCAATCTCAAAAACTCATTGCTTTGTTTCATGTGCAATTAAGAGTTTGTTTGTTTTTTAACATCATGCCATGGTGAAAAAATTTACAACAATATCTATTTTTCCTAAAAACTCAAACTATATTAGATTTAACCTAATTAAAGATTCCTTAAGAGTAGTAAAATATTGCTGATGCGAGAACATTTCTAACATCTGAAAATGAAAAGCTTGTAGGGATGCACCGATATGAACATTTTGGCCGATACGATAACCGATAATTCTTTATATCTGAAAGCCGATAACCGATATATCGGCTGATAAATCTAAATCCAAATTTAGATATAATTTTTGAGAGCCTGATTACAAAAACAAAAGTCTCACCAGTAAAATCACATCCCAAACACACAATAATAATGTTCTCATGATAATTTTATGTAGCTGATATGACAGATTTGCACTGAACTGTATTTTCCTTTTTTGAAGTGATTTCAATCATATTTCAAGCAATTCAAAACCCTCATGTTGAACAGTGCGCATCTGAAGAGTCTCAGCTCTCCGTTTCTTCTTTATTCTATTGACACACGCAACATTACTAACAAAAATCAAACGAGTTTGACAGGTTGTCCGGCAGCGATCCAGATGTTGATACAACATGACAGTGGAGACATGAAAGTAGTTTCTCTGGACTCACAGACAGGTACGCGTGAGTCTGTCTCTGCAGTGTCGTGGCGTTCTCTCGGTTTCTCTCAGTGAGGCTCTCTGCTTTCTTCTGTTCACCGTCCAGCAGTTCAGGGAGTTTAGAAAGCTTCACACTCCTGAGACCCTCGCTTTCATTCTCTGAAAGAAGTAGTAATACATTTTCCTCTTACTCAGCATACTAAAAAAATATTAGGGATGCACGATATATCGGCCACCATATCGCTATCGGCCGATATATGTTCATTTTTAATGTTATCGTTATCGGCCTGATAAGAAAATTTGGCTGATATATTAAAGCCGATAAATAATGTATTATTTCCTTCAGCTGAGACACTTCAGATGTTCGCCATGATGTTTTGAATTGCTTGAAATATGATTGGAATCACTTAAAAGGAAAATACAGATGCAACTTGTGCAAATATAAAAATTTGGATTTAGATTTATCAGCCGATATATCGGTTATCGGCTTTTAAATATAAAGATTTATCGGTTATCGGTATCGGCCAAAATGTTCATATCTGTGCATCCCTAGATGAGATATTTTGTAGTAGATGCACCGATATGAACATTTGGGCTGATACCGATAACCGATAAATCTTTATATTTAAAAGCCAATTAACCGATATATCGGCTGATAAATCTAAATCCAAATTTTTATATAATGTTTGAGAGCCTGATTACAAAAACAAAAGTCTTACAAGTAAAATCCACGTCTCAAACACACGATTATGATGTTCTCATGATAATGTTATGTAGCCGATATGACAGGCTTGCGCTGCACATGTTGCACTGAACTGTACTTTCCTTTCCTTTTTTTAAGTGATTCCAATCATATTTCAAGCAATTCAAACCCATCATGTTGAACAGTGCGCATCTGAAGTGTCTCAGCTGAAGGAAATAATACATTATTTATCAGCTTTAAAGGTGCATTAAGCAAGATTCTGAGTTTTTGCAGAACTATGCCCCCTCTGGCGGCAAGCGAAACTGCAGCCAGAGATGTGCACGCTCACTAGACAAAAGTTTTCTTTTTTTTATCTTACGTGGAGTTTGCGTTGGTGTTTGAAATGAACTACAAGCAGGTCTCTTACAATCCATCTTCTACGGAGAATGGCGGCGAATACACAAACCTGCCAGACATAGCTATGTGAGCGTGCCGTGAACGCGCATGACGTCACGCCCAGTCTAAAATTCCGGCCCGAATCCCTCTTATTTATTTTACTTTACAGGATTATAGAGACAATCTCAGTGATCAGAGAAGGGCTCATTCAGCCCATCAGGCAATTGTTTAAGCATGTATGGGTTAGAAAACGGGTATTTTTAACATGAAAAGTTGCTTAATGCACCTTTAATATATCAGCCAAATTTTCTTATCAGGCCGATAACATTAAAAATGAACCGATATCGGCCGATACCGATATATCATGCATCCCTAATCTCATCATTAAAAAATAAATGAAATACGGTTCATCACTGAACTATAAAGAAGAGCTTACCCCACTGGGGCTGATAGTACGTCAGGATATTGACGGCCTTCCTCTTTAGATGTTGCAGGAGCTCTGATGGTAACCTCTGCTTCATTTGCACAATGTCCTGAGGTAGAAATATGATATAAAAGCTTTAAAGGTGCAGAAAGTGACTTTTGGGTCGTTTGGGACTTTTTGCATTCATTTTGCATTGTGCTTGGGCTCTGCGTGACTGTGCGGGTGAATATGGTTTCAGATAGTAGTAAAGTACGCCATGAATAATAAAAACTGCATCATCTCCAATTAAACACAAGCTGCTCCTTTTTGTCTCACAAAAAATATTTTTAACAGCAAAACCCGAGATTACAACAACAGCGTTTACTGGCTTTACATCATAACAACAGAAGTTACATTGCATTTAACTTTACACAGATCAGGTCAGAGATGCATGTCTCATGTTAACATGTTTAATGTTTATAATTTGTGGCTATACTTTTAAGAGTGTGTATTTGAATGTTTATTGCACTATTATTAGATTTAAAGTGTTGCATTTACAAAAATACCATTTACTATTCCAGTATATTTCATATTGTGTAGTAAAAGAGAACATTAAATATTGTTGTTCATGTAATCGCACTTGTATTGAAACTCGTATTTACAGCAAACAAACATTGTATATATAATATATATATCTATAATATATATATAATCCATGCTTAATCCCAGTAACATAACACAGAAAAAAGTAACTCTTCAGAAAAGTTTAATTTAATAATCTAAAAGGAATTATTGCTAGGCTTTGAATATCACAAAGCCTGAAAGTTTTACACTTTCCAGCAGAAAATAATAATAAATATATAAATAATAAATGAAAAACTTATTTAAGTCAGTTGCCAAAGCAACATTTCAAATGGTCATTTAGTTAAAGTTGAAGCACTAAAATTACTAACTGGAATTTAAAAAACTAAAATGTTAATCTCAACATTAACGAACATTAACAAAGTTTAATAAATGCTGTAAGAATATATGTT
>CM040795.1:50018317-50073317 GCA_022829025.1 Squalius cephalus | reverse complement strand
GACTCATGAAGCCCTTGATTAACGAGACGACGGCTGTTCTGCAGATCTGTGAGGGGGTCTATCAGGGGGTGAATACTTTTGAGACTGCAGAAGTCAATAAAAGTTGCATTTCCACTTGAAACATTTGCGTTGAGCCATTTCAATAACTTTTGTTTGATTAGTTCATTGCAAACAGCTGAAAGTCTGTTCATTTTGCCAGTAAACCTGATTTGAAATGGGGGTTGAATAATTTTGATTACAAGTGAAACAAACGCGGAACACAAGAGAGTCTGCTGGAGAACGAGACCGAGCTCGTAATAAAACAAGAATCAACATTAGCGTGGCTTGAAAGTGGTGGTTGATTATGATTTGACTTGTCTAGCTTTAGTTAGTGTGTAATGTTGCTGTTTGGGCATAAACAACATCTGTAAAGTTACAACACTCAAAGTTCAGAGCAAAGGGAGATATTTGCTTTTAAAGAAATCGCTTTTTAAGGATATAAATTTGAACAAAGTTTTTGAAAATTTCAGGACACAAGCTGTTGAAGCTCCGCCCCCCTGCGCCGGGAGCAGCAGCTCATTTGCATTTAAAGGGACACACAAAAACGGTGTGTTTTTGCTCACCCTCAAAAAGTGACAATTTTAACATGCTATATAAAAATATCTGTGGGGTATTTTGAGCTAAAACTTCACACACACACTCTGTGGACATCAGAGACTTAGTTTACATCTTGTGATTATTATCACCCCTTTAAGAGATGAGAGTTTGCAAAAGTGACACGGAGATGCTGTTTTTAATTACTCATGGTGTACTTTATTACTATCTAGTGAACGTTTTATGAGCAGGAGAACCATATGTTCACACAAAAAAATAAAATGACTTTATAAATATCACAAATTCATTGCTTATTTATTATTATTATTAAATATGTGACCCTGGATCACGTCACCAGTCGCACGGGTATATTTGTGGCAATATCCAACAATACATTTTATGGGTCAAAATTATCGATTTTTCTTTTATGCCAAAAATCATTAGGATATTAAGTAAAGATCATGTTCCATGAAGATATTTAGTAAATTTCCTACTGTAAATATATAAAACATGTATTTGTGTGAGTGAATGCAGCACAATCGCCAACATAAATGAACAGCTTTAAAGGAGATTTTCTCAATGTTTCCATTTTTTTGCACCCTCAGATTCCAGATTTACAATAGTTGTATCTCGACCAAATATTGTCCTATCCTAACAAACCACACATCAATGAAAAGCTTATTTATTCAGTGTATAAATCTCAATTTCAAAAGATTGACCCATGTGACTGGTTTTGTGGTGCAGGGTCACATTAGTACAACCAAGCACAACCAAAACAATGTTCTTCTGCAAAATGCATGGTTTTGTTTTTTTAACTGCTAGCGGCTAAATAGTGTTAACAATGGAGACCTTATTGTAATATCACCGAATGAACAAATATGAAATTATTTGACAAATGCATGAAGTTCAAATTATTACCACATTTGACTGCAGAGGAAGGGCAGGTGAGTGTGTGTGTGTGTGTAAACCTGGACGATGGAGGATGACGCCGAGCGAAGAAAAGCACAAAAATAGACGTCGTCTTTCAATCATTTTAATACATGGTTACCTGTACACATGAGGAAGAAAAGAAACACTAAAATTAAACATTTCGAAATTATAATATCCCTTTTCATTAAGCAATGAAGTTAATACTAGATCAATTTGTAACTAGTCAATCATACATATATTAGATCACACAGAGTAGAAAGGAAAAACAGAATTAAAAAGGTTACTGGATCGGGACTGTACAGGAGTCCACAGTGTGTACTGGGATGGATGAGGGGTTTCGGAGAGACCGCCGGTACCAAATAAGACAACAACTTTGATCTTCCAATACTTCCAATATAAAAAACTACAATTAATTAATACACAGGTAGGCTCTCAGAGGCTTAGCAGTCTTGAACGCTTTAAAGTCCAAGTTTACAGAACAAGTTTACATAAAACGTCTCATCTGTCAGCAAGATGCAACATCAAATTTCAAATTACACATTCACAATCTTTGACAAATTTCAGTATGAAAACAGAACAGAAAAACAGGGACAGTTTTCCTGTAAAACACAGGACAAAAAAAGTCTTTGATTTAATTATATATATTTTTAAATAAAGTATTTAGTCAAGTATCTGAGCATACATACATAGTTTTACAAGAGAGCAAAAGGCAAAAAACAACCACCCTTTCCCCGTCAAATCACTGTAATAAAAAATTATCCGTTACATTTGCATACGTCTAAAAAAAACCTCTATAAGATCTACAAGTTAAACGTCTGTCAAAATATTAGAGAAATCCATCTTTGTTTCAAAAAAAAGAAAAAAAAAGAAACTGAAATAAGATATTGCACCTTTTTCAACCAGAGTACAATAAAATGACAATGAAAACAGAATACAAAGTACATGAGGAATTACATCATCAGGAACCGACTGCCATTCGCCGTTTTTCGTGTAACAAAAGCATATATTTCTGTAACAAAAACATCACAGTTCTTATTCATCGCACTGAATTAAAATGCTTTATGTAAAAGAAAAAAAAAAGAAAAAACATTTTGTACACATTCTTAAAACATTGCATGACAAAACTAAACGATAACGTATTCAAGACTGCTAAGCCCACGATCATTTTATTGCAACAGAACTAGAAAAATAAGAGATTATATATTGCGCGATCAATGAAATGCCGCAACTCCGGGGTTCGTTTTGGCGATATACATCTGAATATATATATATCGTCGAATTAAAAAGGAAGAATAGAAAACAAACCAACTCGGAAACTCGGTCCAAAAAGGATCCCGGAAATTGCCCATTCGAATAAATGGTGTGTGTACACAAGGATTTAGTAACAATTTGATGTCCTGATTTAGAAATAGTTCTCTTTTTAAATCATATAAGTCATTCTACAGCTAGTGTTTCTCACTAAGAAAAAAAGTAAAAGTCTTCAAGGCGTTGCAAATCTAGAAACCTCTGTTACAAAAGGTCTGTTTCCTCCTCGCAGTGATTCAAAAATCTTCAACTAAAGGGTCCGCAGTCGTCCGCTTTAATGATCCTGCGGGACGAGAGGAGACACACACACACACAGTCAGAGTCATACACACACACTCACTGGAGGACAGCAGATGCGAATCATTCAGAATTAGTCGTGTGTTTGAAATGAGCCTCTTCTGCTCACAGAGGCTGCATTTATTTGATCAAAAATACAGTAAAAATTGTGAAATATTATTATAATGTGAAATAACTGTTTTCTATGTGAATATATAGTAAAGTGTAATTTATTCCTGTGATCAAAGCTGAATGTTCAGCATCATTACTCCAGTCTTCAGTGTCACATGATCCTTCAGAAATCACTCTAATATGATGATCAAGAAACATTTATTATAAATAATAAATCAATTCCTCAGGATTCTTTGATGAATAGAAAGTTCAAAAGAACAGCATTTATTTGATATATAATCTTTTGTAACGTTAGAAATGTCTTTACTGTCACTTTTTATCAGTTTATTGCATCCTTGATGAATAAAAGTATTGATTTATTTAAAAAAAAGAAAAAAAAAAGAGAAAAAAAAATCATAGATCCCAAACTTTTGAATGATATTGGAAAATCCTCATATTAGAGTGATTTCTGAAGGATCATGTGACACTGAAGACTGGAGTAATGATGCTGAAAATTCAGCTTTGATCACAGGAATAAATTACACTTTACTATATATTCACATAGAAAACAGTTATTTCACATTATAATAATATTTCACAATTTTTACTGTATTTTTAAATAAATAAATGCAGCCTTGATGAGCAGAAGAGACTGCTTTAATGTTCAGATAATTCCAAAATGTTGACCGGCAGTGTACAAGCTGATACATATCTCATGATAAATCTCTAGTGTGGTATATTTAAGTGTGTGTGTGTGTGTGTGTTTACCGGGAGGCCGGGAGCCTGTGTTTGTCCCTGGTTGTAATACGCCCCCTGCTGTCTGTAATACTCCACCCAGGCGGCGCTGTAATCTGGAGGAGAACTCTGCTGAGAACCAGGACCGGCTCCCTGAGCTACACACACACACACACACACACACACACAAGGATGAGAACACTGACATCCAGCTACACTCAATCAACAATATTTAATTGATGATCCGCTTTCCTAAACCCCTTCAGGTGTGAGTGTGTGTGTGTGTTATCTCAGAATAAACCCCTTTGTGTGTGTGTGTGTGTGTGTGTGTATGTGTGTGTGTGTGTGTGTGTGTTTTAACTCAGAATAAACCCCTTCAGGTGTGAGTATGCATGTGTGTGTGTGTGTGTGTGTGTTTGTGTGTGTGTTATCTCAGAATAAACCCCTTCAGGTGTGTGTGTGTGTGTGTTATCTCAGAATAAACCCCTTCAGGTGTGTGTGTGGGTGGGTGTGTGTGTTATCTCAGAATAAACCCCTTCAGGGGTGTGTGTGTGTGGGTGTGTGTGTTATCTCAGAATAAACCCCTTCAGGTGTGTGTGTGTGTGTGTGTGTGTGTGTGTGTGTGTGTGTGTGTGTGTGTGTGTGTGTGTGTGTGTGTGTGTGTGTGTGTGTGTGTGTGTGTGTGTGTGCGCGCGCGCGCGTCATCTCAGAATAAACCCCTTCAGGTGTGCGTGCGTTATCTCAGAATAAACCCCTTCAGGTGTGTGTGTTATCTCAGAATAAACCCCCTTCAGGTGTGTGTGTGTGCGCGTTATCTCAGAATAAACCCCTTCAGGTGTGAGTGTGTGTTTTATCTCAGAATAAACCCCTTCAGGTGTGTGTGTGTGTGTTGTGTTATCTCAGAATAAACCCCTTCAGGTGTGAGTGTTATCTCAGAATAAACCCCTTCAGGTGTGTGTGCGTGTGTGTGTGTGCGCGTTATCTCAGAATAAACCCCTTTAGGTGTGAGTGTGTGTGTTGTGTTATCTCAGAATAAACCCCTTCAGGTGTGTGTGTTATCTCAGAATAAACCCCTTCAGGTGTGTGTGCGTGTGTGTGTGTGTGTGCGCGTTATCTCAGAATAAACCCCTTTAGGTGTGAGTGTGTGTGTTGTGTTATCTCAGAATAAACCCCTTCAGGTGTGTGTGTTATCTCAGAATAAACCCCTTCAGGATGATAGAAGACCTGATCCTGATCACCCTGACGGGGTTTATTCTAAGATAACACACACCCCTGAAGGTTTTTTTTCTGAGATAACACACACCTGAAGGGGGTTTATTCTGAGATAACACACACACACCTGAAGGTTTTTTTTTCTGAGATAACACACACACCTGTAGGGGGTTTATTCTGAGATAACACACACACCTGAAGGGGGTTTATTCTGAGATAACACACACACACCTGAAGGTTTTTTTTCTGAGATAACACACACACCTGAAGGGGGTTTATTCTGAGATAACACACACACACCTGAAGGTTTTTTTTCTGAGATAACACACACACCTGAAGGGGGTTTATTCTGAGATAACACACACACACACCTGAAGGGTTTTTTTCTGAGATAACACACACACACCTGAAGGGTTTTTTTTCTGAGATAACACACACACACCTGAAGGGGTTTATTCTGAGATAACACACACACACACACCTGAAGGGGGTTTATTCTGAGATAACAACCGGCTCGATGTGCGTTACCCCTGACGTAAAATAAAGGCTCTAATAACCCCCGGAGGTCAGATGGTCTTACTCTGTTTCTTGTAATACTCCTCCCATGCTTTGCTGTAGTCGGATCCGCTGCTCTGGCCTTGGTTCTGTTGACCTGCACAGAAAACACAGTTACCATGAGGAACACACACGCTGTGTGTTTGAGAGTGAAGCGCAGCACTGTGTTGATTTACATGTGAGCAGCTCATGATCCGCCAGTGTTTCCAGCGTCTCAGAGCGTCTCGATTCATCATCAGCTTCGTCCGCATCTGAGGTGAGTGTGAGTTGCTTTAACATGCGCCAAACATCGTAGAACTTTATAATCTTATAAACTTAGAATGAAAAGCGCTGATCAGCAAAAGAGACGCTTGCGGTTTTACGCCAAAATAAGAGTCTGATGGTTTAACGTTTGAAAATGAGGAAATTGAGACAAAAATATTACCATTGTAGTTTTACAGTTGTAATGTAAAATAAATTATATATTTTTTAAATACAATTTTTTTTTATTTTACAGATGAATATTAAAAGTAATTTATATATCAGTTTATTTTTACTAATAAAAGTTAAAATAAAACATGGAATTTATTTTTATTTAAATTAAGTGTATTTTTTAAAAATAATTTAAATTAAATACTTTAATTTTAAAATACATATTTAATTTAAATAAAAAATAAATTCCATATTTTGTTTTATTTAACTATTTTTATTAGTAAAAAAACCTGATATATAAATAACTTTTTCCCACCAAATTGAGCATTTTGTACCACAATCGCAATTTCTCTGATAAATACAGTATAATACAGTACAATTACTATTGTAATAATTTTTTTTTTACTATTGTAATATTTCTCTATACAATAAAACATTTAATAAAGTTTAGATAAATAAAATAATTTAAACTAAATTATATTTATAAAAAATATATATTAATAGCTTAAATAAAAATTAATTCCATATTTAGTTTTAACAATTTTTATTAATAAAAATAAAGCCATACTGATATATAAACACTTTTTTCCGCCAAATTGCACAGCCATTTTTTTAAATCACATTTTGTATCACAATTTCTCTGATAAATACAGTATATAGATTCGATCCAAATTGTGCAACCCTAGTTAGAGTGAAAACTAAACCAATGACAATTGAAGTGCAAAGAGCAATTACAGGCCCAATCAAATCACTGTAAAATATAATACAGAAAAGTCCATAACAATACGGCCCAACGTAAACATGTTAATATGAATGAATTTTCCCTATAGATTTTTCACAGGTGTTTTACCCGTGCTTTGAACTACAAGTTGCCGAATTTAGGGTTAGTGGAAATGTGCTTTTTTTTATTATAAACTTTTTATTAATCATTTTAAGAGCATTTTTACAGTTCACAACACTGTAAATGGATCATGGATCCAATTTTAGTGCGCAACTACACGCTCATCTGCTGTCTTTTATCAAGAGTAAATGACAAAACAACAACAGTATTTCAGTCCATTCAAAAGTGGCAGAAAATAATATGACGGAGCCGGAAAACTGTTAGTCGGGCAAATAAAACCTCTCAAGCGAGTCCCTGTGATGATGTTCACACAGAAGAGACACAGTGAAAGTGTTTCAGAGGTACTTGCCTAGCTTTTTATAATACTGCTCCCACGCTTTGGAATAGTCCATCTGGCCGGTCTGAGATCCATTATGACCTGAAATGACCAGAATTAAATTAATCTGACGGTGCTCAGAACTGTGGTAATTTCGTTATTATTATTAATATTTGTCATTATTTTCGTCACGAGACGAGAACTAAATAAAATCCAGTTTTGAGTGACTAAAACTAGGGCTGCACGATTAAGACAAATCAATTGTCGATTATTCCCTTGAAATTGTAATTTCACGATTATCACAATTTACATTGAATGATGTTTTGAACAGCTTTATGCCATTGTTTGAAGCGACCGCATGCCATATTGTCGTATCAAAATAAACAATTCCTCAAACTTTTATTTGCTTTTCTATAGGATAAAGCCGCAACATGTCAAAAATAAAAAAAGATTTAAAGACACTGTAGAAAGGAACAACACATCTGAAGCGCACAGCATCATGTAAGTGAACTTTGCATAATGTAATTGCGCCTTTATAAAGCATTCACTGCTCTTTAACAGCTTTAAGGATTAATTATATTTAAATTATGCAAATAAATGTCTGCTTGAAATAAAGAATGATGTATGCAAGTCGTTATAAAGAATGCATAATATCACGTGTTGTACTTTAGGAGAAGTGGTTTTGTTTCATTTTAATGTTTCATGTCACAGCAATTAAACCCGTGTCTCTATTACATGTTCAACCTTTAAAATCATTCATATTAACAGGTTAATTATAGATGTTTTCTCCGGGAGTATATAATGGGTTCGGAAACTTTAGAGAAATTCGAAATTAATGCATTATTATTGAACTAAACCTATTAGATTTTCGTCGACTAAATATACTGTAGATTTAGAGATTCAAATCTTATATTTGTCGACTAAAACAATTCAGATGACTAAAATGTGACTAAAACTAAATGGCATTTAAGTCAAAAGACCATGACTAAACCTAGACCAGAACTTGCTGTGTAAATGAGCACGGCCTGAGAGGAAGCTGTGGAGATGTGAAACTCACTGGGATCCTGTTGGCTCTGGGGTTGCCATGTCTGATATGTGGTTCCCCATCCGCCGGTCATGAACGTCTGCGGACCACTGAACAAAACAACACGTCGCAGGTTAAACACACACACACACACACACACACACAATCTGGTCTGAAACGCACTGCTGCACACGGAAGTGATGTGGAGAGTCATGTGAACGCTTCTGATGAAGAACTAGACCAGCGTGTGAGACTCGAGGTTTTGAGGAACTCACAACAAGCAAAACAAGATCCTGGAGGGAAACGATATTCTGTTCTGCTGTCAGACTGAAGATAACCTGAGACTGAAGAAGCTCTGGGGCAGGACAAACTCACCGGCGGGAGAGTGACGCAAGGAATGGAACAAATGAAAAAACAAAAAAAAAAAAACAAAAAAAAAAAAAAAAGGAAGAGGAAGAAAAGGGAAGGAACAGAGCGAAGGAAGGACATGAAAAAGGAAGGAAGAAAAGAAAGGGAGGAAGGAAAGGACATGAAGGATGGAAAGAATGGAGGAAGGCAGGAAGGGAAGGAAAGGAAAGAAGGAAAGGAGGAAAAGGGAAGAAAGGAAAGGAGGAACGAAGGAACAAAGGGAAGAAAGAAAAGAGAAGGAGAGAAGGGAAGAAAGGAAAGAAGGGAGGGAAAGAAAGAAAGGAGGAAAGAAGGGAAGAAAGGAAAGAAGGGAAGGAGGGAAAGAGGAAAGGGAAGAAATGAAAGAAGGAAAGGAGGAAAAGGGAAGAAAGGGAAGAAAGGAAAGAAGGAAAGGAGAGAAGGAAAGGAGGAAAGGGAAGAAAGGAAAGAAGGGAAGGAGGAAAAGGAAAGAAAGAAAGAAAGGAGAGAAGGAAAGGAAAGGAAAGGAAAGAAGGAAAGGAGGAAAAGGGAAGAAAGGAGAGAAGGAAAGGAAAGAAGGAAAGGAGGAAAAGGGAAGAAATGAAAGAAGGAAAGGAGAGAAGGAAAGGGAAGAAATGAAAGAAGGAAAGGAGAGAAGGAAAGGGAAGAAATGAAAGAAGGAAAGGAGGAAAGGGAAGAAAGGAAAGAAGGAAAGGAGAGAAGGAAAGGAGGAAAAGGGAAGAAAGAAAGGGAAGAAAGGAGAGAAGGAAAGGAGGAAAGGGAAGAAAGGAAAGAAGGAAAGGAGAGAAGGAAAGGAGGAAAGGGAAGAAAGGAAAGAAGGGAAGGAGAGAAGGAAAGGAGGAAAGGGAAGAAAGGAAAGAAGGGAAGGAGGAAAAGGGAAGAAAAGAAGGGAAGAAGTCACTCACTTCTGATGAGGAGTCGCTGGTCCTTGAGTGAAAGGACTGAGTCCAAAGCTGCTGTTTCCTCCCATTCCAGACGCCTGAGAGGAAGAGGAGAAACATCATCAGACACACTGAACACACACTCATCTGTTCATCAGACACACTGAACACACACTCATCTGTTCATCAGACACACTGAACACACACTCATCTGTTCATCAGACACAAGTATCCCATTCCCGACCTGGATTATCGATTCCCAACCCTCCAGAAGAGTCTCTTTTAAACTCTCACGACCCCAAACTTTTAAAAGCTAATGTGAATTTAACACCCAGTGCATCCACCAATAGAGCGCGTGGATTAGGCGAGCGCTCACCCCGATCTTCTCGTCGATCAGCTGTCGGGCCATCTCCATCTGCTGAGGAGACCCGCGGATGGAGAAGATCCTGACGTTGGGATCGGTGTTGGGAGGAGGGTTTCTCTGCAGCTCCACATGAGCGCCGGACTGCTGGTTGATGTTCTTGATGGTCTCTCCACCTGAGCAGAACACACACACACACACCATGTGTAAAGTCGACAGCATTGCTGAGTATTTCCTCCTTAAAACTGCAGTGAACCAAAGACAGTCTCAAAAACACGCTTTGAAATCGCTGGTGTTTCTGACGTCACAAACTACCTTGTAACCAATCAGATCAACGTGTGATCGTCAACCAGTGGATCTCTGAGCTGAGGGAGTGAGTGGAGGCGGGGCTCATTTGCATATTCATAGAACTGCGCATACTAAATGAGGCAAGGGTGTCGAGTTACATTCAAGATATTTTAAGACATGAAGTTTTTTTTTTTTCCAAGGAAAAAATGTTTAAATGACATTTTACTGATCAAAGATGAGTTTTAAGGGATGAAATTATTGAGTACAGGGGGACTTTAAAAAACAGTCTTTGAATATAAATATATAACCTTTAATTTTCTTGCAAACATTTGTTGACTGCATAAAAACATTTGTTAATTGATGAAATAAAATATAAATATTAGTAAAAAGAAAAGAAAATTAGAAATGTTGCATTTGCAATAAACTGAAATAAATTTAAGTTAAAGCACTAAAATAATTAATCAGAGAATATATATATATATATATATATATATATATATATATATATATAAACTAAATGGCAATATTAAGAAAAAGACTAAAACAATGTCAAAAGCACATTACTAAAAATTAAACTAAAATTAACATGAAAACCAAACATTAAAAACGATCGAAATATTATAAAAATAAAATAACACTGGTCTGCGTGAAGATGCAGATAGAATTTAAATAATTTTCTCATGTAATTTATTTACACGTTTTATTACTAATTTAATAAATGTGAAATTAATCTAAAATTAATTTAAAATTAATTTCACAATTTTTCCAAAAAAAAAAAAATCAAGTCGAGCAACATGAAGCCTCTTTGAATCATCTGCCCGAGGGAACACGAGGGGCCTCGGGATTGTGTACGAACACAGAAAGCCTGGTAAAGGGAAACACAGTGATGTCTGAACATTTGTTCACTTGTGGGAGGCGCATCTATGCGGCGTGACCCCGGTTGACCCCGGCTGAAAACGCCCCTCTAAAACACTCCTCCTCTCTTTGCCTCCGATGGACTGAGACGGGACATTAAGCTATTGTCAAACAAATTTAACTTCTGCATTAATGAAGCCATTATGAGCTCCGCAGTCAGATAAAGAGCCGGGCGTCCAGTTCATGGACGGAGAGGACTGGTTAAACCGCTGGTGGTCTTCGACACACACCGAAGAGAGAGTCTAACAAAGCTGATCAACAATGAGCTCAGAGGTGGGCATGAGAAACGCAAATCCCCTAATTAATGCATTAGATGGCAGAAAATTACCTTTTCATGATTTTGCATTGAGGTTTGTTGACGTTCATGATAAAATGCATCTAAAGGAACGAGACAACGCTTCATCTTTAGGAGATTTGATGACAAATGTGGACAGATAAACTACACATTAAAATGACCTGCCTATATAACCAAACCCAAAGGGATCGCATTAATAATCCATTAGTGCTTCTGACAATCTCTATAATGTAAATTAAAAGAACAGATTCATAACTGAATTGCCAAATTGAAAACAAAAATTTTAAAAACTGAAATATTACTACATTAAAACAGTCAAGAATCAAGCAATAAATATTACCCACAATCCAACAGTTCCTGTTTTAGTATTGCGAAACTATTATGGTTTGTTGATACTTTCAATTAGACTTCACTTTTATATTTTTTGGTTTTTAAATTTTAGTTAAAAGTTTTAGTATTTTTTGTCATTTTTATTAGTTTAACATTTAAATTTCGTAATAGAACAAAACCAACTGATACTTAAATTAAATGGAAGTGTTGATGAACCATTCAGTCGCCAGTGAACAGAACGTCACTCACCGGATGAATGGCACTTTTAAGACCACCTAGTAGATGTTTTACACCATAGTAGTCTAATAAAGAGCTTAAAGGGTCCCTACAGAGTGAGCACTTAAGGGTCATTGTATACAAAGTGATGTTTCTGACAAACGTGCATCTGACAGGATTAGTTTAGAGGAAAGTATAATTTTCACCAACTCAATTTATTCCACTATGTTTACTAAATGATGCGTGTTATTATTCAGTACTCTCATTACAATGCAATTATAAAACAACTTTACAAACAATGCTTCCTAGTTTTGTTGTCTGTCGCTTTAAATGCTCAAGAGCTTTAGAGCTGAGTGGATTCTGATTGGCTGTCAATGTTTTTATTGTTCATCAGCTGAAAACAATCGTTCTGAAACTGAGTCTAACGATATTGTTCCTCGTTATCATAGTTGTGGGGCGGACTTCTCTATTATAATAGATGTAGTTTTAGTTATTGTCCTTGAAGCGAACGGGCCTTTACTCTTGAAGCTTGGCAATGTGGTACACAAATATTGCTGCGCTTGATATGATCAATTGTTTGTGACATTTAAATCTCTTAATAGAACAAAACCGACCGATATTTAAATCTCTTAATAAAACTGACCGATATTTAAATCTCTTAATAAAACTGACCGATATTTAAATCTCTTAATAAAACTGACCGATATTTAAATCTATTAATAAAACAACACTGACCGATATTTAAATCTCTTAAAACAAAACCGACAGATATTTAAATCTCTTCATAAAACACAGACCGATATTTAAATTAATTAGAACAAAACAGACCAATATTTAAATGAATTAGAACAAAACCGACCGATATTTAAATCTCTTCATAAAACACAGACTGATATTTAAATCTCTTAAAACAAAACTGACTGATATTTAAATCTCTTATTATAAAACAAAACTGACCGATATTTAAATCTCTTCATAAAACACAGACCGATATTTAAATCTCTTCATAAAACACCGACCGATATTTAAATGAATTAGAACAAAACATACCAATATTTAAAAGAATTAGAACAAAACTGACCGATATTTAAATCTCTTCATAAAACAGACCGATATTTAAATCTCTTCATAAAACAGACCGATATTTAAATCTCTTCATAAAACACTGACCGATATTTAAATTAATTAGAACAAAACTGACCGATATTTAAATCTCTTATTATAAAACACCGACCGATATTTAAATCTCTTAAAGGAGACATATCATGCTTTTAAATCGTTCCTTTTTACATATAAATCATACATTTGTAGTCTATATAAAGCGGAACTGCAATGCTTGGGTCTGAATTCCTCATTATTAAAGCTCCACAGGGCCCTTTTCTACCCCTTTTCTGATGTGCGTCTGAGACCAACTCGTTTTGGTGCGGTCTCTTTAAATACAATTGAGACACTTCATAGCCCGCCCCCTCTCCAGGTGACACTCGGTTCAACTCCACCCCGTTCGGCCATTTTTGTAGTTTGATAGCAGAGATACGATTATCTAGCGGCACAGAAACTTTTTATTCACACGTTATTAACAAAATGTCAACAACGGAAGACTTGTCCAGCCAGCCTTACATGTTCGAGCCAGAGTCGGAGCCGGAGCGAGATGAAAATGAAGACGACGAACCTGCAGAAGAACGTCTTCATATGGATGTATCGCAATGGTGTGTTACTGTATTTACACATGAAACTTTGGTCTTCCGACCTTTTACCACCGTGTCGATATATTTTGATTAATATGTGCGAGGGAGAGAGAGCAAGACAGCGTCTAGTTTGGAGACGGTGTCTTGTTTACACTTTCGCCTGGCTCCGAGAGAGAGTGCGTGCGCGCGTGACCGGGTCTCTCTCTCTGCTCTCTCTCTCTCTGCTCGTGCTTTCAGTTAAACATGCGCCCTGTCACAAGCGCAGCAGTTCATCTACATTAGACGGTGTAATGAAGCGTGTGGGTTACTACATCCAACAACCGAACATTTTAACTTACCCTCTCGTAACTTCTGCATCCTTTAGCTTGGACTACAAAATTGCAGCTAGAAATAAAAATGGCGGATTGCTGGAAGTGTTGGGCTGGAAGTCAATGTCCTTATTTGGCAGTTCCGCTGCAAATACTGTGACGTAATAGTTCACAAAACGTCATAGATAACAGAAAAATCGGAACAGGTTGAAAAATAAGGCCAAAACAGAATATAAAGATATCAACGAAGCACCTGAAGAGAATAATTTCAACTTTTCTGTACTTCTAAACACTCCAAATATACAACAAAATGCATTTAAGGGCTAAAAAAGTGGATTTAGCATGATATGTCCCCTTTAAAACAAAACTGACCGATATTTAAATCTATTAATATAAAACAAAACCGACCGATATTTAAATCTCTTCATAAAACACCGACCGATATTTAAATGAATTAGTACAAAACAGACCGATATTTAAATGAATAACAAAACCGAACAATATTTAAATGTATAATATAACAAAACAGACCAATATTTTTTATTTTTAGCACAAACGCAGGTAATTCACACACACATCTCTCATCTCCCACTGCAAACATCAATAACAGCTTTAACTTGTCAATGCTGGAAATTGACCATGGTATAAGCGGGATAACCCATGGCTAGCTGAGCATTAAACCATTTAAACGGTGGTTCTTTGCCTCCACTTCGTGCACAGCTAGCCATGGATTATCCCTTACATATTGTAATACTGTATAATATATCAGCACATGGTCTAGTTCTAACCTTTCCCGATCACAAGTCCACACTTATCCGCCGGTATTGTGTAGGTGACCTCCTGCAAGCCTCCAGGAGTTCCCATGTTCCAATCACCACGACCTCTGCCACGACCTCTGGGTCCAACCGGACCTCCAAAACCATCACGCTCCTGAACGACAAACAGAGGAGAAACATAAAACACGAGCCACACAAAACATCCAGAATTGGTCATGTGGACATTAACTAAAAATGGGGCTGATTACATAATCTGAGAATATTTATTTTCCATTTTAATTGGTTAATTTAAAAAGTAGACATTTTAAGCTTTCTATAGATATATTTCTCATGTCTGTGAGGCAGACTGCTTTGAAACTGTCTGGATTGTATAATGCGCTATAGAAGTAAAGCTGACTTGACTAGAATCATGATTAAGTACAACAAACGGGCTATAATTCCTGAAGATCTGGATGCACCTGTGCTGTTTGGACCAGATCATTGATGAGGTGAACGGCGTGTTGACATCGGTCGGGCTGACCCATGACCTGTGCGATCCGGTCGGGACTGATCCCATCATCTGAAACACATTTAAATAACAATTCAGTAACTGAATGAATTCAACAGGCCCTCTCAAATGAATTGCTCAGCTGCATGTGAATATTCATTGGATTGTAAACAGTGTAAACACGTGTGAGAGAACAGTATATTAATCCTTGTAAACTTCTTAACGCTTCAATGATCCCTGCTGGGCCTCCACGGGTCTTAAGAGATTTGCGTGATCAAGTGTGTCCCAACATGACCCTAACCGGAGTTCTCCAACTTCCCCAAACAGATACAGGTAAACCACACAGGAGGAGATACAGTAAAACTGAAAATATTTTAAATTTTTAAATAAATTTAAAATATAAATAGTAGTTGAAAATATGAATAAAACTATAATAAAACTGCTATTCGTGAAATAGGATGTGTGAAAGTAATGGTAAGAATGAGAAAAAAGCAGTAAAACTGCATATTGATCCACAAACTTTTAAATGATCTTACAGATTTCAGTTTCACTGCCGCTCTATTCCTTTAAATCTGCTTTAGATCTTTGGACTTCTCTATTATAATAGATTTAGTAATAGTTATCGTTCTTGAAGTAAACGGGCCTTTAGTCTTGAAATTCTGCACTGTGTTAGCCGAACATTGCAGCGCGAAATATGATCAAGTGTTTGCGACATTTAAATCTCTTAATAGAACCAAACAGACCGATATTTAAATTAATTAATAGAACAAAAAGACAGATATTTAAATTTATTAGTAGAACAAATTGATCGATATTTGAATTAATTAGTAGAACGAAACAGACCGATATTTAAATTAATTAATAGAACAAAGAGACCGATATTTAAATTAATAGAACAAACTGATCGATATTTGAATGAATTAGAACGAAACAGACCGATATTTAAATTAATAAAGCAAAACCAACCGATATTTAAATTAATAGAACAAAACCGACTGATATTTAAATGAATTAATAGAACAAACTGACCGATATTTGAATTAATTAGTAGAACGAAACAGACCGATATTTAAATGAATAAAGCAAAACCAACCGATATTTAAATCTCTTAATAGAACAAAACCAACCGATATTTAAATTAATAGAACAAAACCGACTGATATTTAAATGAATTAATAGAACAAACCGACTGATATTTAAATGAATTAATAGAACAAACTGACCGATATTTGAATTAATTAGTAGAACGAAACAGACCGATATTTAAATGAATAAAGCAAAACCAACCGATATTTAAATTAATAGAACAAAAACAATTGATATTTAAATTAATTAATAGAACAAACTGACCGATATTTGAATTAATTAGTAGAACGAAACAGACCGATATTTAAATGAATAAAGCAAAACCAACCGATATTTAATACATTTTTTGAATAAAACTGATCGACATTTAAATCTCGTAATAGATCTCGCACTGTTCTATTCTTTGTAAATCTGCTTTGGATCTTGTGTTGTAAAACGTGTAACAAATCCATTTCAAGGTAAAACACTCCTCAACCAAGATACCTCAGCATTTGCTGGAGTAGTGAAAGTTTCGCAAGTTCTTGTCTATATGGACAAAATAAGATGCTCTAACAGCAACATTACACACTAAAGAAAGGTGAACCATAAAAAAACCATAATAGGTCCTCTTTAAATGAAATGTTAGTGAACACTGACCTGGCTTAAACTGGATTCTGACACCCGCATCGTTCTGAATCTTCTTGATCATCTCCCCGTTTCTGCCAATGACGATTCCAACGGCAAAC
This sequence comes from Squalius cephalus, assembly GCA_022829025.1. Lineage (NCBI taxonomy): Eukaryota > Metazoa > Chordata > Actinopteri > Cypriniformes > Leuciscidae > Squalius > Squalius cephalus. Next base: position 50,056,288 of record CM040795.1, on the reverse strand, counting down.
CTGGGCACTGCCACCTGTGTGTGCAAAACCTAATAATGAATTATTTCTGGCTTATTCTCAAGCTCAAAATGTCTTAACTGCAAAAAATGCTTTTCTTACTTTGTATTTTTGTCTTGTTTCCAGTCCAGATATCAAAAGATTCTTAAATCAAGAAGCATTTACTAGATGAGTAAAATGACATAAGAAATTCTCTCTTGTTTTCTGATAAAAAAAATAAAATTAAGCGAGTTTTTGCTTAAAACAAGCAAAATTATCTGCCAGTGGGGTAAAAACAAGATTTTTTTCCTTACCCCATTGGCAGATAGCTTTGCTTGTTTTATGCAAAAACTCACTTAAATTGATCTTTTTTATCAGGAAACAAGACTTGTCTAGTAAATGCATCTTGATTTAAGAATCTTTAGATATTTGGACTAGAAACAAGACAAAAATACGAAGAAAAGCATTTTTTGCAGTGTTGGAGCTCAGGAGCTGAACACGTCTTACATCGATGCTGCTTCCCAGCCTGGATCCGAAGTCACTGCGGCCGCTCCTGAAATCTCCCTGATCCTTTTCCCTGATGATCTCCACGACCAGCTCCCGAGCTTGCTGTACAAAACACACACAGACTCAGACGTCACTCAACATGACTGTGGATCTGGGACTGTAAAGACCCTGATATACTCTTTCATTCTTCGTTTATGCCTTTGCAGCGAACGTCCTGATGATGCACCGATATCAACATTTTGGCCGATACCGATAACTATTTGAAACCGATAACCGATATTTTGGCCGATAAATCTAAATCAAAATGTTTAGATGCTTTTTGAGAGCCTGATTACAAGTCTAACCATTAAAATCCATGTAATAAATACATAAATCAACATAAATCACACATATACAGTAACCTAGTTTGAACCAGAGTACATTTTACAATTATTTTCCTTCTCTGAAGTGATTCTAATCATATTTCAAGCAATTCATAACATCATGATGAACAGTGTGCATCTGAAGTGTCTAAACTGAAGGAAATAATACATTATCAGCTTTAAGATATCGGAAAGATAATAACATTAAAAATTAACATATCGGCCGATACCGATATTGTGCATCTCTACAAAAAATAAGGATGAATAAATTTAAACATACATGTAAAAATATATTGAAACAAGAGTATGTGTCCAAAAAATTAAAATATGAGCAGAAAATGTCAGAGAGCACAAAACTAATATAATTATATATTCAAGGAATTTTTAATTCATGTTTCAGTTCTGTAAAATATATTTTTTAATGTGGTTTTGATTCAAGCTTTTAAAAAAAAAAAAAAAAATTAGATTCCCCCTTATTTTTAAATCAGTGACATTGAAAAACGAATGCGAAATTATCCAAATACCAATTTTGTGTTGTATACGTTTTACATGTTTTTCAATTTTTGAATTGTTTCCTTATCAGTGCCTGCAATACTTTTGGCCGGACAATTTAATCCCATACGTCTGACTTTGACGGATTGAAAAGAAGAAAGTAAATTTCCAAATCAAAGAAGGCGGAGCCTCATAGCCACACCCACATATTGCATCAGCATCACCACCGACCAATGGCAGTTGAAGGTTTTAGAAACTTTAAGAACTTCAAACACACTTCGTTTTGGCCTGATTTGGTTTGAAATGACGCCACACCAGTTCATTCTTCAATTACGCTGCAAGTATATCAAGGTCTTAATGTTATTAAAGAGACGAACCTGAACTTTATAAGGGTCTCCAGTGATTCTCAAGGGTTTGTCTGATCCAGTGGGCATCGGGTCGTCCTGAATCATGATCATCTTCACTCCTGTCCTCTCCTGTGGGCGCACAAAATACATGCATTTCATTTAATTGCTTAACTACATCATTTGATATAAATGTATAATACAAAACTCATGGGGGAAAATGTTCCTGTACATGTTGAACTTCAGGAGCATTAACATTAAAATTGAATCTAGAAAAATTCAAACAGAAAACATAATTTGGGAAAAATAAAAAGGATTACAAAAATAAAACCGAAACAAATAAAATAGATTTCAATGAAATATTTTAGACATGCTTTTCGATTACTAACATTTAATTTAACCATTAAAAAAAGAAAAAAAAAGGGAAAAAATAATTTGATAGAAAAGAAAGAATAGTTAATAGAATTTTTTTTAAATTGTTAAAACTATTGGTAAAGCATCTGATGCATGACTTGTTAAATCTGGAAGGGAAAGGAAAAAAATTATAATTTATTTAAAGTATATGTATTTATTTAGATTTATTTGAATAAATAATATATAATTAACTAAAATAAGACTCTTTTTAAACACTAAAAAGATTAAGCATTTCTCAATTTTGTGTGATTTTACATAGCTTGTTTATAAAAAAAATTACTAAAATATAAAAAAAGTTAAATGCACAAAGAATATTTATTTAATGTAGATATTTTAAAATAGAAAATTAAGATATTTCTCTCCTCCATTTCCAAAAAAATTATGTATTTTGAGGGAGCTACACATCTCTGTATCGCAACAGAAAATAGTAGTGAATGCATCACCACTTTTAGCCATTTTGATTTTATGTTGTCATTGAATACAAAAAAAAACAAGAGGATATGGATATGGAATTATGGGTAAGGATGTAACAACCTGAAATGTTAAAAAAAGCTTTTAAAGTGTAGTGGGCATCACGGATCAGAGGGTTAAAGAGTCGTGGGACGCCTGACAGAGATTGAGTGCTGGAAACACACTATACGAGATGAAACGATCAAATCTTGCGTCCCGACGCCCGTTGTCCCCACGACACCCCACGTCAAACTGATCGGGCCTAAATCATGTAATCTGAACCATGTTGTAATTTCCACCCAACCTGAAGTTGTTTGATGGTGTCGCCTCCTTTCCCGATGACCAGGCCGACTTTACTGGCCGGGATCAGGATCTCCTGGACGGCGCTGTTCCCGTCCATCTGACTGTGGAAGCCCGGCCCGTTCCGACACCGGTCCACGATCTGCCCCAACAACCTCTTCGCTTGCCTGACCGACGACAGAGAGAGTTACTGAATGCCACGTCAGCATCTAAGGCTATTATCACGGCAAAAACTCAATTACAAAAATACAAATATCATAAATACAATAAAACCAAGAAAGCAAGCAAAGAAACAAGTCATATTACACAAAAAAATTTAAATTAACATATGATAAAAAAAAATATTAGTGTATATTTAGTGTATTTTGATTAATAAAGCAAAACATACAATCAAACCAGAGTTTATCCAGACTCCTTCAACATTTCTCACATTATCAGTTTATTCGCTATAGTTTAGAAAATGGTAATAAAATATGAGCAGAACTCAGTTGATATTTGACTGGTTTTGTCTGTCCTTCTGTTAGACTGTCTCACACATGAATTATGTTGAATATCTGTCAGCTGTTAAATTTAACTACACAATTAGATAATACCAGTTTAGCTCAACCAATCACCAAGCAATGCTTCATTGTGTTCAGTCTGTGTGTAAAAAGAGCATTAGCAATTAAAGAAAACACACTTCAGCAAAACATGATCAGCTCAAAGTGTCCGAATCATTTTTGGTCCCAAACGTTTATAAATGTCACTGAATGAAGAGTTATTGGGTATAATATGTCACAGTTTATTTTGCTCTCTTCACTTACAGAAATGAACTATAGTGTCCTGATCACACTAGTAGAAAAATATAAAAAATGAAATCTGGGGTCTGAATAATGTTTGGATTGTCGATCAATCAGTGTTTCAAACCGCGGAAAGACGTCAATAAAACAGCTTGAGAACAATATCAACTCACATTTACCTCAGAAAAGCCATTCGAGACTCTATAGTTAACTAGAATAATGCGCATTTTCATACATATAAGACTTAAATATTCATATAATATACTTATATATTTTTAACTTTACCTGTTTTTCATGATAGATTTATTCAAGCATGTATTTTAGGAATGCAACGATATAAAAATTGGCCGATACCGATAATTCTTTATATTTAAAAGCCGATAACCGATATATCGGCCGATAAATCTAATTTTTTATATAATTTTTAAGAGCCTGGTTACAAAAACGAGAAGTCTCACCATTAAACATCCATGTCCCAATCACACAATTATAATGATGTTCTCTTTATAAGTTTATGTAGCCGATATTACAGACTTGTATAACTGTATTTTCCTTTTTTGAAGTGATTTCAATCATATTTCAAGCAATTCAAAACCATCACGCGCATTCTGAAGTGTCTATAATAATACATTATTTATCAGCTTTAATATTTCGGCCAAATTTTCTTAGCGGACCGATAGCGTTAACATTAAAAATGAACATATATCGGCCGATACCGATATGGTGGCCGATATATATCATGCATCCCTAAATATATTTAATATTCAAGAACAAGTTATGACGAATTGGAGTAGAAATATAATTACGTCATTAAATATTTATATAAAAACTAAGTGTTTGTATACAAATCAGTTGTTAATTTTAACCTGCACTTTTTTTTCGTAACTATACCGGATATATTTTCAACATAGAATCTAATCGAGATCAGAATCGAACTTGTGAATGGAAATCAAGCAGTGTTTGAGGCTTAGTTGAACAGAACAGTGTGTGTAAGCTTTGTTGCATTATTTTCCTGTTATCTTTGAAACAATCTGTATTGTAAAAAGCGCTGTATAAATAAAGGTGACTGTAAGGGCAGTGAACTCTTACTCGATGCTCTCTGGGGTCCCAGTCAGGGTGCAAGGCCTGTCCATCATCCCTCCACTGTCTGTGGGAGAGAACACACACATAATCATAAACTAAAATCACAGCACAAACTGTGGGCAAACTGGCCAGCGCTTCGGCACCAGGGTCACACACTGGTTTTGCTCAGATTCTCTTGTGGCCATCAAATGTTTATTTTACATTAAAATTTCTGCTCTACATGACTCAAGTTGCACTAGCGCTTTAAAGCTTCAGAGATTGTTTCATCTCTGGATCACGGTTATTATCGTCAACTAAAACTATACACATATTTGTTAATTGTAATAAAGCTGAATAGTTGAAAAACTTAAACTAAATGAAAATTTGAAATGTTGCCTTGGCAATAAACTGAAATAAGTTTAAGTTGAAGCACTAAAATAATTAACTTGAAATTAAAAATCTAAAACTGAAATAAAAATAAATAAAACCTAAATGGGAATGTTTAGGTTTAAAAAAGTAATGAAATGACAAAAGAACATAATCAAAATTATAAATATATAAATAAATAAATATCTATCTTTTATATATATATATATATATATATATATATATATATATATATATTTGAAAAACAAACTAAATTAAAATAGCTTCATAGGCAATAGACATCAAATGTTTATTTTACGTTACAATTTCTGCTCTACAAGACTAAAGTTGCACTAGCGCTTTAAAGATTGTTTCGTCAACGAAAACCAAACATATAAAAATATTTTTTAATTGTAATAAAGCCAAATAGAAATATTAGTTGAAAAACTTAAACTGAAATGAAAATTGGAAATGTTGCCTTGGCAATAAACTGAAATAAGTTTAAGTTGAAGCACTAAAATAATTAACTGGAAAATAAACAAGCAATCTTAAACTGAAATAAAAATAAATCCAAAAAACTAAAAAAAGTAACTAAAATTAACATGAAAACCAAAAATATAACTAAAACTGAAATGAATTAATAAATAAGATTAAATAATAATTACAATAATAAAAATGGCAAAAGCACAAGTAAAAATAAAATAAACATTATATATATATATATAAAAAAAAAGACAAAACACTGAATAAGAAGCACTGGACTTGATTAAAGCCTACCGGCAGCGATCTGGATCTTGCAGTTTGATTCCAGCTGAATTCTTGTGATCTGTTCGCCGCCCCGTCCGATTACTGACACACAATAAAGACACAGAGCTCAACTTCTGTTAGGACTAACACATTTCTGACAGAAGATGTCGGACACACGTTTCTCAATGGTCAAAGCACATATATGTAGAGAACATCTACAGAAGCAAGTGACTAACAACAGCTGAAATTTATTACTTTTAAAAAATGTGCACATAGTGGTAGAACTAAAATCTGTCACAAATGTACTTTTTTTTTGATGATTCATCCACAAAAATTTCATCATAGAAGCTGCTTTAGATTTTTGCAAACCCATTTGATTATAAAGCCCAAATATGAACATTATCTATCAGAAACACATTTCACTCAGATCTTCAGTACTTACTGAATCCAACCATCTTATCAGGCACTTTGTAGTCTTCTGTTATTATAGCCCTAAACAAACAACATACACATACTGTAAATATCAACATAAGATTATTGTAGAACAGTTTTAATGAATAAAAGCGCTCACCTTGTACCATGTACCATTGCACCGAGCTGGTTCGCCACTTAGATGAAGAAAAAAGAAAAAGTGCATTAGCATTAATTACTGATAAATACACAGAATATCATCTCAGCCAAAAGTGACTCCAAACCCAAGGACATTTTATCAAGTAATGCATCAACAACATACATTTATCAATTACACTAGAATAATTCCTTCCATTAGCTCCGTTTCCATCCAAAGTTGTGAATTTAACTTTGTAATATCGCATAAAACATTCGCGAATAAATCACCATCCCATGTGTTCAAGAGAACATGAGTTGCGTCTCAGAGCGTCAGACGAAACACAATAAGCGCTGTCATGTTCTCTTGCGTTCGGATGCTGGTGTTCGGGAACACACTCGTGAGAGACGCTTCTGAAAAGAACTTTTTTATAAAATGTTTTTTGTTATGAAAAATGCGCAAAAACACGATTTTCAATTTTAATATGAAATAAATATTTTCCAAAACACATTTTACTCTTAATATGTGAGAAAATGAAAGCCATAAATCTAAAATAAGCTGTGCTCCAAATTTGAGCTTGATATCTCATAAAATGAGCTTTGAGTGAGTGTGTTCGGCCGCAGTACCAAACGCTTCCACTAGAGGAAATTCGTCTCATTCATTTTCACTGCGCTCATTATTGACCATGAATTGCACAAGTGTGACTATTCTTTTAGGTCAATTTAAACTTTTCAAATCATATTCATGATTTTTTGTGTGTGTGCGTGTTCACACAGCAAGTGCCGACACCATGCAAAACACAAGTTTCGTACAATTCCGATGAAGTAAAAAAATTAAAGCAGAAAGCCCGCCGGCCCAAAGTTGCAAGGGTGGTTTTTCGGCTCACAGGAGCTCGGGGGGGGTGCGAGACAACCACCATTCAACTCGAAAAAAGTCAGAACTATTCCAATGACTCCGAAGCTGTTCGGTTAAGGTAAAAAAAGTTACTTAGTTCACCTTTAAAAGTAAAAAATGAATAAAAAAAGTAACATTTTCCCCTTAAAAATTACCATACAGCCCCAGAGGGTTAAGATGTGTTCAGTGCATAGATAAAGGTTATGTATTATAACTGTGGTTACTATTATTCATGAGATCATTCAATGCATTATAAGGCGTAATTACTGCATTAAAACACTTTTATAATGCATTAGGTAACACTTTATTTTAGTGTCCTTGTTACATGTACTTACCATAGTAATAACAGTAAACTACGCATAATTACATGCAACTAACCCTCAACCAAACCCTAATCCTACCCTAACCCTATAGCATTGCTTAATATTACTCAGTACTTAAATATATAATTACACTGTAACAATGACCCCTTAAAATAAAGTGTAACCATGCATTATATATAATGGCTACTTTATTTTAAGGAGTCATTGTTACAGTGTAATTATATATTTGTACTGAGTAATATTAATCAGCTACATGTACTTACTATAGGGTTAGGGTAGGATTAGGGTTTGGTTGAGGGTCAGTTGCATGTAATTATGCGTAGTTTACTGTTATTACTATGGTAAGTACATGTAACATATGTAACAAGGACACTGTAAAATAAAGTGTTACCCAAGTAAAAGTTGAGTAACAGCCAAGAGCATTTAAATAATGAAAAACACACACACTTTGTCATGCATTCAATGGCAGGAGCGTTCGGTCAACTCATTGTTTTTAATGTATGTTGTGCTTTTAACGCCTCCAGCGCTCTCGACACAAATCTGCAACCCACAGAAACAGGTTTCACTTCCTGAAAGACCTCACACTCGCTGTTTGTACCTCTTTCGCAAGCAGTTCAAGAACAGAAGCAGCGATCAATGCCTCGTGCGGAAAAACACTGTCAAAGGGCAAAGCTTCATAAAGTCCTGCATTGATTTCAGAGTTATTTTACATGTGTCCCATTACAGTCCGCCGATCAACACCGACACGACCGCCACAACACCGGCTGAAACCGCTCGTGCGCTCAGATTTCAGATCATTGTATTCTTGTCAAGCGTTGCAAGGCTTTTTACCTCCTTCGTCCAGAGAGCGTTTCTGGCCGCCGTAGCCATAGAGCGAAGCGTCGACGACTGGGGACGAGTTGTTCAGATGCGGAATCTGCTCTCCACTCATCTTAGCAATCTAGAAGACATCAGAGAAACACACACACTCATCTTAGCAATCTAGAAGACATCAGAGAAACACACACACTCATCTTAGCAATCTAGAAGACATCAGAGAAACACACACACTCATCTTAGCAATCTAGAAGACATCAGAGAAACACACACACTCATCTTAGCAATCTAGAAGACATCAGAGAAACACACACACTCATCTTAGCAATCTAGAAGACATCAGAGAAACACACACACACACATTAGCAATCTAGAAGACATCAGAGAAACACACACACCTTAGCAATCTAGAAGACATCAGAGAAACACACACACCTGTTATAGAGTTCATTATTTTAAAGTCACTGTAATACCAACTGGAGTCAAGCAATGAAATATAAGTGGTATTCAAAAATAAATGAATGCAAAAAAGCTATATATTAATTATAATTTTTTTTTGCATTGAATTACAGTTTTTGTTGCAATATATGTGATTGATAAATGCAAACATGATGCTTTAAACAAAAGCAATGAGTTCTTCATTAATTTACAGTCACTGTATTACCAACAGGAGGAAAGCAATGAAATATGCTATTCAAAATGCAAAAAAGCTATTATATGTTATAATTTTTTTTTTTTGCATTCGTTTAAAATTTTTGTTTAAATATGTGATTGATAAATGCAAAATACAAACATTATTTAACATTATTCAATTAAAATTACTAACAGCAGTATAGCAATGAAATGCATGCAATTCAAAAAAATAAATAAAAGCAAAAAAGCTATATATATTTTTTTATATATAATGCTTATTTAAACTCTGAATCAACATGCACCAAAGCTACATTTTTCTAAATGTCGTAATCATTTGTTAACAAACAAGTATTCATTACTTCAATGAGCTCATTATATCTGCATTAAATTACATTGTTTAAATTAATACATTTTTCGCTAACTGTGAACTATTTTGTATTTATACATTTCTGAAATGCATAACTTAGTCACCTCTGATAACAGATCCCTCTATATTGTAATATGGACTCAGTTATACAAATAAATTGAGTTGAATATATATCATATATAAAGTAGCTTTTTTGCATTCTTTTTTAATTGCATTTAAATTTTATCGTCATGTTTGTTTGCATATTGCATTAAAACATTTTTTGTTTAAAAAACACATGAATGATGCAAATGAACATGACGATTTAAACAAGTAATTTGATCATTCTTGCTTAACGAATATTATTAAAAATCACTATTACCAACAGGAGTATAGTAATGAAATATACATGCAATTAAAAAAAAAATTTATGCAAAAAGCTATACATTATATAATTAAATATTTTGCATTGCAATTTTTAGTTGAAATATATAAATGAATGATACAAACATGATGATTTAAACAAAAGCATGTAATTTTATCATTATTGCTTCAGCATAAATATTATTTTACAGTATTTATTTTAAACCACTGTATTACCAACAGGAATATACCAATAAATTATAAATGCAATGTCTTTTTTTTTGCAGTTGCAGTTGTCATGAACACTTCATAATGTTATGAATCAAAATTGACAGATGTTTGTATGCAAGCGCAATCTAACGCACTGTGTGTACTAGAGGTCATATACACTCATCCGACAAACCACACTGCATGTACTTCAAACACTATGAATGAAATGTGCTTTATAACCTTTCATAAAGCGTTTCTGACCATTGCACGTCATGAACGCTTTACGATAGGTTATAATAACGCACCGCTTTCATTAATAAAGCATTTCATTCACTGGAGAAAAGCAAGTCACACTAAACTGAAACATCCAGAAAATTAAGAACAAAAAGCAGAGAATAATACCAGTTAATACTCCATTGCATTAGACTGGTGCATGCAAGAAAAGCACTGTTAAACTCAAAGCAAGAGGCCATTTTGAGGAGAAAGACTTGAGTGGGGTAGAGAGAGGGAGAGAGGCCGGTCTCCACCTCTTCCCTCCAGCTAAACCCTCTTTCTAGGGAATGCTGGGAAGGAATGCCAGCTATGCGAGTGCCTGGATAAATGAGCGACCCGAGGGAAAGTCTCCAGTGAAATGCAGGAGTCGGTAAACAGCAGTCGAGAGAAACACTGGCCACTTGTTGAGCACTCGCCCATTCACGCACGAGGACTGAACTCAATGTAGGTCAATGGAGCCCGTTAATTACCCATGATGCAACAAGCCTAACACCTAACAGGGCAGATACGTCCATGTCAGAGTCAGCGACACAACGCATGCGATCACGGGCGGAGAAACGAGACCTGACTTCTGGATCACGGATGATCAACACGACCTGGTGTGATTGTCGAGTTAAACGTGAAGGTTTTTAAAACTCGACAGCTGTCACTGCATGGCATGGGTGGACCTGATTACGCAACATGTTCACATGCACGTCATCACAAATCAAACACACACCAGCACTCGTTTCTAGCGCAGGGCAAACTACAGATAAAGTGCGTTGTGACACGCTGATAAATCAGGTCGTAAAGAGACGAGTGTAACGATAAAATATCAATGCAATGCACACAAAAAGATGAAAATATATATTTGCATTGCATTTTAAGGTGTGCAGGTTTTTTGAAGGTAAATTTAAGACCTTTTTAAGAACATTTAAGTAATGCATTGAATATATGCTTTCTAAATGTAAATGTCTAGGGAGAAACACACTGAGATGTATTAGAAACACGTTCTTCCTCAATAAGTGGGTCTTTTTTTGCATTGCAAATCAACATGCATTTCCTTAACATGCAAAAACTCTGTGAAACTTGCAAAAAAAAAAAAAAAAGGGGAGTTTATGATTAAACCGAGCAAATATCCGGCAGAGGAATTATAAGCTCACTTAATTTTGTAGAAGTCTTCATTTTACATCTGCATCTCAAGCAAGTGTATATTGATTTAAATACTAAATACAAAGGAAGATATGAAGAGTTCAGATGCAAAAGCCTTTAAGTGCCATCAGAAATTTTCTTCTAAAATTATTTTTATCAAGCTTGTATATTTAAGTTCAGTAATTTCACTTTAATGGCATTGAAAATGACCTATTAATTGTCATTTAAGTGAAATTACTGAACTTAAATATACAAGCTTGATAAAAATGATCATTTTAGAAGAAAATTTCAGATGGCACTTAGAGGCTTTTGCATCTGAACTCTTCACATTCACTTTTGCAATGCATGCAACATTTAATGTCATGACTTTATGAATTTATGCTCTGATTTAAGACCTTTTTAAACCCTAATTTGTGTAATTTAGACTTTTTAAGACCCGCAGAAAGCCTGTGTGTGTGTGTGTATACACGATTTAAACAATAGCATGCTATATTATCATTCTTGCTTCATAACTAATATTTTTTGCAGTATTAATTTAATGTTCACAATCATCAAGCCCGAACGAGCGCTCGTTTCTATCGCAGGACCACGAGCTACAGATGAGGTGGACTGACGCGCTGATAAACCCGGTCTCGAGTGTAAACGGTGTGTGTTCTCCGCTGTGAAACGGGCCTGTGGTTCTGGACGTGAGCCCAGGTCTATATTCCCCCAGAGTTGATAAAAGCTAAAGCACAGGGTGTCCGGATCGCTCTGAACACACGAGAGGAAAACTCACGGCTGGCCACAGGTGTCCGCTGTGTGTACAGGGTCATGTGACACGGGTGGAGGCCAAAAACGGCTCTTACATGATCAACTATCTGAAGATTAAAGCAGCAACGAAAACTGCAGAACATCACAGAACAATAATGAGAAAAGAAAAGGGTAAAACATTATATTATCAGACAGAAATAAGGAGGTTGGAACAGGGTTGTTATAGTTGACTAAACGAAAACCATAATAAAATTGTTACTCGAAATCAAATAAACGTTAACTGAAAATATTTTAAGAGGAGATTTTATTTGAGCTAATTGCCAACATTTTTTCATTTAGTTGCACTAAAATAAACTAAAAATTAAATTTTATTCAAAATTAAAGTTTATTAAAAAAAAAAAATTGTAAAAAAAATTACAATTACAAAGAAAAAAAAAAATTGCTAAAACTTTATGAAATCAAAATCTCTCAAATTTCTTGAAATCAAATAAACGTTAACTGAAATAAGATATTTAAAGAAACACATTAACCCTAACCCATATTTGAGCTAATTGCCTAACATTTCCACTTTTATTTAGTTAAACTTGACCCACTAAAATAAACTAAAACAAGTTTATAAAAACAAGTAGAAAGAAATCAACTAAATTGCTAAAACTTTAAAAAATGAACAAAGTTTTTATAAAACTTTGTTAAAATGAAGCCGATAAGAATATAAAAATAAAAACCAATTAATACTTAATTATAATAGTATTTCAAAGATAACTGCTGTATAATCGCTGTAATGCGGAGCCGCGAGAGGCTTATTGCTATAAGAAACAACAGCAACAATAAAAGACGTAAATTAAAGACGTAAATTTTCATGCTTTAATTGCCGATGTGTGAACAGCTCGTAACGAAACTTAAAAACGTGACCGTCTCGACGTCCGCGCTTGCCTCTGAAAGCCTGGCGACTGATTTTAATGTGAATTATGACTGATTATGACTGAGGCAACTAACAAACGCAGTTTGACGTAATTTCCACTGAAACAGGAAGAGAAGGCGGGACATATCAAATGGCTCCTCCCCCTTTTCCAAATAGCCAATAGCATTTAGTTTATTTTGACGTTGCTGAGAAGGCCAGTGCTCACATTCTCCGTGATCATTAGTTTGTGATCTGTCTAATAAGATATTAGATAGAACTGTTGTACATATAAAGTAGACAGTGATGAAGAGTTATTAGCGTATGGCGTGTGTTTGATGTCCAGTGTTGCTGAGCAGAAACACAATCATGTTTCTCTTATTCTCCTCAGAGTCGCGTTGGGTTTTCTCCTCAGCATTAGAGCTTCATCTATCACTGTTTTACATGTTCGTAGAGTTAGTTTCTGGAGTAAATATACAGGCTATAATCTGTGTGTTTAGCTTTTTTTTTAAATGGCGGGTGCTGGTGTTTCACGTGCGTTCGGCCAATCAGCGAACACTACCGTCACTGTAGTTCCTATAGCGCTGGTTTAGACCGACTCTGAAGGAGGAGTTAATGAGTTCCTCCTAAAGGAGTTCCTTAGAGCTAAAATCGTTCCCAGTTCCTGCGGTGCGTTTATAGCATAGGGGGCGGAGCTTCAGATTCTAGAGAGCATTTGATTGGATGGAAGATGTGATGAGAAGCGGTGATGTCATTAAAATCCCTGATCCATTTTAGCGGAAGTGAGAGACGAAGTTTTAAATCTCCTAAATACGAATTTTGTCATTGTTTTGGAAGCTTATTCATCAGCTTAAGGCTAGCATATTCATGCTAATGGCTAAAAAGAGTAAGTTTTGATTTCAGGGGGCCTTTAAACGTAGCCTGGGTTTCCCCATGATGCCTTGAGCGCTGCGCGATTTTATTCCCGCTGCTAGGCAGCCTGGACACCATGGACCAGATTTTCCCCTCAAAAAGGGAACCAATCACAGAACGGGGAGGGAGCAGCAAGACGATGACGACGTCTATGCGACACACCGAAGCAGTTTGTTTATATCTATGGATCCAACATGGCAGCAGACGCGAAGTTACCTTTCGATGCAGCCTTAGATAGTGTTCTAGTAGTTTAGAACGCAAGTTTATTTCGTCGTCTTCCTCGTCGAATTTCTGCCGCTCTACATACGTCATCTGGTATAATTGAAACGATTGGCTATGAGCTACGTACAGGCGCATTTGATAGACATTCGTAGCGCCCAATAAACGACTCTGGGCATTCGTAAACCACGCCTCAAATACGAGAAAATGAACATGTGGTTCCCAGATCACGTCTCAATGAGAAAGAGGTCTGATGTTAGCCAGGCTACTTTAAACGCGGAACTAACACAGATATTAAAGTGAACCGTCTCTCCTCAAGCTGACAGGCTTTGACAGAGTATTGATCCGTCAGGCGCCGCCTCACAAGCACCGGCACTCTGGAGACTTCCCAATGAAGTCATGCAAGCATTCAGAGACTACAACTCCACTGAACTGCACTCACAGCTCCAAACCGGCTTAGGAAAACAGTCACTCGCTTTCAGTTGTATGTGCATGTCACAAATAAGCAGAAATAATGGAATATTCATGCAGCTCATGTGCTCACGGCTGGTTTTTCATGTTATGCAAACGTGGCGCGGCACATGCATGAGTGACCGGTGTCCGAGAGGCTCATATTCACAGCTCACGCGTCTCTCTGACTGACGCGCGTCACGACAGCTGCAGCGGCACGGCTCACGCTACAGCAATCCTCAGATACAGCACGGGAACAATCACACCACTGGAGGATACACTGCTACTGTGAAGAGTTACCTCAACTTTAACTACCACAGTGCCAATATGAGCAGATATACTATGCAATGCTATATATAATGGTCAAATGAAGATTATGATTCATAAATGTGCTAATATGAGCAGATATACTACATACAATACTAATGGTGAAATTAAGATTATGATTATAAAAAGTGCTAATACGAGCAGATATACTACATGCAATGCTATACGTAATGGTAAAATGAAGATTATGATTCATAAATGTGCCCATATGAGCAGATATACTACATGCAAAACTATATGTAATGGTTAAATGAAGATTATGATTATTAAACATACTAATATAAGCAGATATACTACATGCAATGCTATACGTAATGGTAAAACGAGGATTATGATCATAAAAGTGCTAATATGAGCAGATATACTACATGCAAAACTATATGTAATGGTAAAATGAAGATTATGATTATTAAAAGTGCTAATATGAACAGATGCAACATGCAAAACTATATGTAACGTAAAAAATAAAAGGATATGGTTATTAAAAGTGCTAATATGAGCAGATATACTACATGCAATACTAAATATAATGGTAAAATTAAGATTATGGTTGTTAAAAGTGTCCATATGAGCAGATATACTACATGCAAAACTATATGTAATGGTAAAAAAAAAAAAAAAATGAAGAATATGATTATTAAAAGTACTAATATGAGCAGATATACTACATGCAATACTAAATATAATGGTAAAATTAAGATTATGGTTATTAAATGTGCTAATATGAGCAGATATACTACATGCAATAATAATGGTCAAATAAAGATTATGATTATTAAACGTACTAATATAAGCAGATATACTACATGCAATGCTATACGTAATGGTAAAATAAAGATTATGATTATTAAAAGTGCTAATATGAACAGATGCAACATAAAAAAACTATGTAACGTAAAAAATAAATGAAGGATATGGTTATTAAAAGTGCTAATATGAGCAGATATACTACATGCAAAACTATGTAAATGGTAAAATGAAGATTATGATTATTTAAAGTGCTAATATGAGCAGATATACTACATGCAAAACTATATGTAATGGTAAAATGAAGATGATTATTAAGTGTTAATATGAACAGATGCAACATGCAAAACTATATGTAACGTAAAAAATAAATGAAGGATATGGTTATTAAAAGTGCTAATATGAGCAGATATACTACATGCAAAACTATATGTAAATGGTAAAATGAAGATTATGATTATTTAAAGTGCTAATATGAGCAGATATACTACATGCACAGCTACATGTGAAGGTAAAATGAGGATTTAGATGATTGAGAGCAGAAGCACAAGGCCACGCTGCTCTGAAGGACACAAACCCTCGCGATGTGCAACACACACTGTGACAGTTGAAGTTTTCCTTGAATCCTAAAACTGGCCGGAGCACATGATCATCGGTGTGGATTCACTACACGAGTGTGTGTGAGTGTGTGCGTGCGCGCGCTTAGCACAAGTGTCAACGTGCACAACAAACTTCACACTGCGCACTTTCCGTCGGTTTGCGCAACGCGAGGAGTGTGTTGTGTCGGAGTGTGTTGCGCGTGCGTTCGCGTGAGTCGAAGTAAGTTGTAAAACGTGTGCATGACAACAACAGGTTGCAGCAGTTTGTTCCTGGTGTTTCTGTAGTTTCTGATCGAGTAGATCGCAATAAAGTTGTTGTCAATGTTGGCAGCGTTAAGTTGTGTTTGATTCTTCCGCGTGTAAATTGTGTTTTATAGTTGTTGAGTTGTGGCCTTAATCTGTGTGAGTGAGTGTGTGTGTGTGTGTGAGTGTGTGTGTGCTGGAGTTTAAAAGCTCATCCAGCACTAGCAGCTAACAGGCTACACACACACACACTCACGCCAAACGCGCACTCATTAAACACACACAAACACACACAGACGCGTGCGGTCGTCTACACACACATGCTGGCGTGTGTACCTGTCGCGCACGGTGAAACGGGTCCGTGAATCCGTCAGCCTTCATCCCGGCCTGAGCCACCGAGGCCTGTCCCTGCACCAGCTCCGCCATCATCATCATCACACACACACTCACACACACAAGCGCATAAACACACACACGGCGTACACGACCGACCCCGGAACAGGAAACAGCTCGACGCAACAACGCGAGACTTGAGAGGGAGACGAGACTCTGCGAGATTTCACACACGTGGTTCTAACAGCACTGAAAGAGTTCATTTTATTGCTTTTATTTCTTACTTAACCTGATCACACTTGATCATTTAGTCGTTAGCAAGTCTTTTATTTAGTGTACATCTTCACTTCATTTCAATTAATTTATTAATCTACTAAGTTTTTATTTCTTATTTTGTGCAACATTTTGTGACTGCTATTTTTTAATAATTTTCATGTGAAGCCCTTTGAATTATTGTAGCCAATGTGTATATATATATATATATATATATATATATATATATAAATAAATAACAATTTGTAAATATGTTATATATATTTGTGTAACATTTTTTTTTACACGTTATTTACACGTGTGTATACTGTATATAACTTACATTTTTTTAACAATATATTATATATAAAAAATAGGCTAATATATGTATGCATATATAATATAAAATGTTAAATATATAATATGTGTGTGTATATATATGTATATGCGTGTGTGTAGGCTATATATATATAACAACATTTTTAAATATATGTGTGTATGTATATATATATATATATATATATATAAAACATACATTTTTAAAAATATTTCAAATTCAAAAAATTGTTTCTTGTCCAGACATCACATGCATTTAGTCAATTTAAATTTTATGAAGTATGATTTTCATATTAGTGCTAATATGTATATAACTAAACTGAATTACTGTGATCTACCTTAACTTTAACTAATAAAAGGTAAACAAACAAAAAAATAAAAAATTACAAAGGTATATTCCATCGCATCATGAAATCTTCATGTTACTGGGTAAATTATTATTAATTGATCAATTAATAGGTGAATCAATGAAAAACTACGAGGAAAGATGTCATATATTCACAATTCTTTAGCAAACACTTGCTTTGGTCCAGCACTGGCGTGTGAGTCACGTTTATGGTTATGATGAACTCCTTCAGCACATGTGGGAACATCTGAGAACATCTGGCAGGAACTGTGGGCGTCACAACTGCAAAATTGCCATCAATTTTAGACCTGCTTATGCAAATCGGTTTCGTCGGCTGAATGAGTGACAGGCGTGAGTGTAAGTGTGAAATCTCAGATCAGAAATAATAACTGTGGAAAGTTCATCAATTATTAAATTAGTTCTATTCATCTATAAAGCAGTTCTACAGAGAACAGTGATATAGCCTAATATTGTTGAATATTAAGTGTCTTCAAATAAGCCAGAGGCGAATGTTTTTAAGCATAAACTGCATGGAAGTTATTTCTATTATTTTCTAACAGGCTTTTTTTCCCAATTCACCTCCAGCTGCAAACACTGTAAAACATTCCCCAAATCAACATCAAAAACTTCAGTTGCCGCCTTAATTTTTTTTAAGTACAATCAAATTGGCTGTACAAGTCATTTCAACTCATTTTTTTCAAGTTTTGTTTAGTTGAATTTCACTTAAAAGTTGAAATACTCCTTTAATGACTTTTTCTTTTTTTTTTATATACGATTTTTGTCACTTGTTTTATATGGAAGCTTGTTTCCGCCACAGAATAAAAAATAAAAAAGGTAATTGCAACTTTTATCTCACAATTCTGACTTTTTATCTCAGAATTGCGAGTTATAAAGTCAGAATTACATGATATAAAGTTGCAATTGCGAGTTATAAAGTCAGAATTGCGAGATATAAAGTCAGAATTGCGAGTTATAAAGTCAGAATTGCAAGATATAAAGTCAGAATTGCGAGATATAAAGTTGCAATTGCGAGTTATAAAGTCAGAATTGCGAGATATAAAGTCAGAATTACGTGATATAAAGTTGCAATTGCGAGTTATAAAGTCAGAATTGCGAGATATAAAGTCAGAATTGCAAGATATAAAGTCAGAATTGCGAGTTATAAAGTCAGAATTGCGAGTTATAAAGTCAGAATTGTGAGATATAAAGTCAGAATTGCGAGATATAAAGTCAGAATTGCAAGATATAAAGTCAGAATTGTGAGATATAAAGTCAGAATTGCGAGATATAAAGTCAGAATTGCAAGATATAAAGTCAGAATTGTGAGATATAAAGTCAGAATTGCGAGTTATAAAGTCAGAATTGTGAGATATAAAGTCAGAATTGCGAGTTATAAAGTCAGAATTGCAAGATATAAAGTCAGAATTGCGAGATATAAAGTTGCAATTGCGAGTTATAAAGTCAGAATTGCGAGATATAAAGTTGCAATTGCGAGTTATAAAGTCAGAATTGCGAGATATAAAGTTGCAATTGCGAGATATAAAGTCAGAATTGCGTAATATAAAGTTGCAATTGCGAGTTATAAAGTCAGAATTGCGAGATATAAAGTTGCAATTATCTTTTAAAATGTTTTATTCTGTGGTGGAAACAAGCTTTTAAGCATAAACTGCGTTGACTATATCTTATTTTACACTAAAAAAAACTATGGGTTAAAAACAACCCAACCGTGGTCAGTTTGGCGACCCAGCACTGGGTAGTTTAGATCCAGCAGGGTTGGGATAAATGTCTGTTTTTTTTGTATGGTCCACTTCAAATGTTGACTACCGTAATATGGGTTGGAAATGAAACCCAGAAATCTTGGTAATCACCAAATCACTTTTACACACACGACTATCAAAAGGTCAAAAAAGTTTATTTAAAACAAGAGCAAGAGCAATAGTCAAGAGTAACAACAACAAAGCGCTATACAAATAAATGTGAATTTAATTGAATCAATGTGAGAAGAAATGCAGAAAAGAATGACAATATATATATATACAGTTGTTGATTCGTCATTCGTTTCTGCATATATACTATATATATATATATATTTGTTACATAGCTTGGTTGACTTCCAATGTAGAATGCGGTGTGTTATTTCTTGATATCAGACGCTGCGAAGTATAACACACCGTTGCCATGAAAAACAGAGCGTTGCTATGGATGCAGAACGGACTATTTTCTTTAGCGGAAGCAATACAATCGTTTTTAAATCAATAAACTCCTTTTTAAATCAATATTTTGTGTCAAATTATTTATTTATTTTGTAGGTAGCCATGTAATAAGCGGGATAATGTAGAGCGAGGCGGGTGTTATAGCGAATAACAACCCCTTCAGGATTCAAGCTCCGCTTCGCGTCAGGGTCCCGATCAGCCTGTCGGGGGTGTATTCGCTATAACAACCGCCTCGCTATACATTATCCCTTACATATATGTGTGTGTGTGTGTGTATATATATATATATATATATATATATATACAGTAGTCAACATTTGAAGTGGATCAAAACCTTTCATCAAAATTATACATGAATTTTGAACAATACGCGTTCTTGTCTCAGGACAACTTTGATGAACTTTTTTGATCCACTTCAAATGTTGACTACTGTATGTACGTATATATCTATCTATCTATCTATCTATCTATCTATCTATCTATCTATCTATATATATATGGGTCATTGACAAATAAGGTTTTTAAAAGTGTAAAAAAATAGAATGGAGATATAACTATATTTGAAACCATTTTTTTAGTTTACCTAGGTGTTACCTAATAAGATTTTGTGGTTTGTACAATCAATTAACACTGTTTTTTGTCATTTTTTACAAGATGGAAAAAATGTCACCAAAAAAGTCATTCGGTTTAACCACTGATTTGAAAGTTAAAAACTGATTTGACATTGATGTTGAGATAGTATATAGTGTGTACCACAGAAGAAATATTTAAAAAAATGATCACTGATCTCATAAATGTAATCATTTATTCGACTACTCTAAACACTCCGACATATTCAAGTAAAACATTGCACAGGGAAGGAGAAAAAGGGGAAATGTAAAAAAAAAGAGACTTATCTGCTTTATATTTGTATTATTGTAGTTCCTTTAGTTATTAAAAACAATATTATTCCATTTAAATATTTACTATATCGGTTTTACCGAATGACATTTTGACACTTCAAAATCTTTAAAATACCTTTGTAGTAAAATATAATTAAAACCTTTTGGATTCAGTAAAAGAGATCAAGTTGTACTACCTTACATACTTTGGATGTTATATATTTGTTTTTTTATTATTATTAAGGCCTTTGGACAAAAAAAATGACCCGTCACGTCATTGACCCATATATATATATATATATATTCAGAGAGAGAGAGAGAGAGAGAGAGAGAGAGAGAGATAGAGAGAGAGAGAGAGAGAGAGAGAGAGAGATTGCCATTTTTGCTTTACATCGCCCTGTCGACCCGAGGCGTTTCATCTCTGCTGTTCAGCTCATGACCGGACAAATGAAACTGAGGTTTGGCACAGGACATGATCTGGTGCTCAGATGCCGAACACACACACACACACACACACACACACACACATTGACATTATCTGCAGGTGTGTGTGCTCGAGGGCTAAAAGTGCATCAGTAATGGCTCTTCTGCAAGCAGTTATGAGTATGACACAAAGGGCTGCTCAAATATCCATGTCTGCATTTCTGCATTCATAATCATAGTGTCATAATCCACAGCCGTGAGATCTGGAGAGACACACATGTTCATGTTACAAACTCTATGTTTGATTCTGGCCATTATCACGGCAGAATTATCAAACAGAACTGCAAAGTTCACCAACGTTTCTCATGTGAAATATGTTGTTAACGGTGAAAACACAAATGTAGGCGAATATTCGCATGGAAGTTACACAACAACTGTATGATCCAACATGTGAAGAAATCTGTCAGTTTCCACCAAACTACAATAAAACTATTTGTTTAACCACAGCTGTCCCGCAAAGAAGATAAACTAAACTTACAGAAGAGAAGAAATGACTGAATAAAGTCAATATTTAGTTTTTTTGGCTTCATAAAATTAAGGTTGAGCCACAGTAGTCACATGGACTATTTTAACTATGTATTTCCTACATTTCTGGGCCTTCAAAGTGTTCATTAAATATCTGTCAATGGAGCCGCTCCTGAGCCATCGGATTTAATCAGAAATATCTTCATTTGTGTTACGAAGATGAACGAAGGTCTTGCGGGGTTGGAACGACATGAGAGAGAGTAATTACTGACAGAAGCTGTGTCCCAAATGACGCACTGTACACTCTGTACTCAACCGTGTAGTGTATGAACTTTATACGTTTATTTTGTCATTCAACATCAGAGTCTGAAAGCCCGTAATTAAAGCGGTGACAGTCGAGTGCATGAAGTGTCCAACGTTCCACACTTCGTTTTTTTGGTTAAATAAGTGCATTATCTGGGTACTTCAAGGCTTTGTTCACCCAGAAATGAAAGATCTGTCAGTAATGACTCTCCCTCATGTTGTTCAACCCCGTCAGACTCTCGTTCATCTTCGAAACACAGATGAAGATATTTCTGATTAAATCTGAGAGCTGTCTCACTCCTCCATAGGCTTCTCTGTTATTGAAACTTGCCGATCCAGAAAGTTAGTAAAGACAATGTTTAAAATAGTCCAGTGTCTACAGCGGCTCAACCTTAAAGGAGAACTCCGGTCAATTTTAACATTGAGCTCATTTTTTTGTACATTTGCAGTGCTGTCAATACAGAGAACAACGACAGAAATCGGTGTTGCCTACACCGTGTTATCCTCTTTTTAAAATTTGCACCCTGTTGACTTCAATAGGGCAAGTTTTAAACCTGCTTTTAGCCTCTTAACATCCTTGATGTGTCATTACAAGTGCACAGGTCATGTGAGTGATTCCTTCAGAGTGAACACGAGTGAATCTGACTGCAGTAGATGTGAAAGATATGAATAAAAATGATGTTTATTCAGCCAGCGCTCATACCTGTGTTTACATCCTGTTTTCGGTCGAAGTCCATAGTAGTCGATTGTCGAGTTCACGCACATTGGTTTAGTACCTCATGTGCGTGAACTCGACAATCGATTACTATGGACTTTGACCGAAAACAGGATGTAAATAACGCTTCTGGGTCGTACGTCAGAACGGAGGCTCACTATTGGCCAGCATCACACACATGACCAGAGTCGGCCAATAGTGAGCCTCCGTTCTGACGTACGACCCAGAAGCGCTGCGCTGTTACACTACGTGAACTCACTCAGAGACATTTCATTTTTTAACTCACTCAACTTTCATTTCTGGGTGAACTAACCCTTTAAAGTGCACTTTTTCAGTATTTTCAGTGTGAACACACGCACTATTTAGACAACAGAATGGCGTAGAATAGTGCACAAGTACGTGATTTGGGACGCACCTAGAATGGGTGAACTAACCCTTTAAAGCATATTAAAAACAGCACAACATTAAAAGCTTTAATGTGTAGATCTCCAGTGCTCCTGATCTGCAAATTCTCCACCAACACGGATTTAAAAAAACAAGACAAAGAAACTTTCAGACGCTTTTAAGAGCAGGTAAACACACTGTGGTCGCCGTCCGCGTTCCCCGCTCCTTCTCGCGTCCCGTAACTCACTCGTAACCTCGGACACTTCACTTGATTCCTCTCGGTTTAGACACTCTCAGCGACTCAATTACACAGAGACCCTGCGGTGAAAATTACGGATGTTTTTCCACAGTTTCTATCTTTCCGCTGGGACGCTTTGACCCCGTCCCTGCTGTTCACCAAAACACACACACACACACACACACACACACACATCATCCCTCCCTCGTTTCTTCTCTTTCTTCCAATCCAGCTCTTATTCTCCTCCACCTGTCCTGTTTTTGTGTGTGTGTGTGTGTGTGTGTGTGTGTGTGCTTTATTGTATTGGCATCGGTGGCTGTGAGGTAATAACAGGTAAACGCAGTTGTTTGTGCACTTCTCCCAGCATGCTCTAAGAGCGAGTGACTTCTGTTGTCAATTTCCATTCAGCGTCGTCCAGTGATTATACCGGTGTGGGAGGAACTGGACGAGCCATGAAAGCTTTCTGTGCAAACCATTCTCAAACATATGCACACATCAAGAGGAACAACCTGACGCTTTTTGCCTGAAAGCTTCACAGAAACATCCATTAGAATTCATATAATCATGCTGTGCATTCCATAGACGACTCCAGGGTCCGACCTTAAAGACCCTTTATGCCAAAAATGCTCTATATAAGGAGAAAAGTCTGAATACTTTCATGTTTAATTGCTTATTTCAATGTTTTTCTACTGATAAAGTACGTTTAAATTACTGGTAACACTTTACAATAAGGTTCTTTAGTTAATATTAACTAAGAATGAACAACACTTCTTCAGCATTTATTAATCTGAGTTAACATTTACTAATACGTTATTAAAATCAAAGGTTGTATTTGTTAACATTAGTTAATGAACTAACATGAAACAATGAACGGCTGTGTTTTTATTAACTAATATTAACAAAGATGAACAAATACAGTAACAATGTATTGATCATTGTTAGTTCATGTTAGTTAGTACATAATGTTGTTCATAAAGTGTTCCCAAATTACTCATAAAATGAATTAAAATGATTAAAATTAAGATGAAATCCATAAAGTTGTCGATTTCAACATTTACTGATACGTTATTGTTAATATTATTGAATGCGTCTGAGTTGACATGAGCTAACTAGCATTAGCAAAGATGAATAAATACTGTAACGATTGTATTGCCCATTGTTATATAATATCATAATGTTAACTAATCGAACCTTATTGTGAAGCGTTACCGAAATCAGATTTGATGGCTGATATTAAAGAGTAGAAGTGAATAGTTTGAAATAAAAATTTCAAATGCACAATTTTGAAAACATAAAGCATAAGCTGAATGAGGTTTTTGTCTGAATTGTGTTGATGGCGTGAGATTATTGATGATTATCGACAGCGGGACGCCCGTCTTATTACACAAAACATATCGAACCCAGAAAATCACTGAGAGAAAATACATATATTGATTGAGATGATCGAGCTGAACCCTGAGAGGGACGACAGCTTTACCGTTCTCATATTCTCCTGAAGCTTTATCCTGTTAATATTGTTCAATATTAAGCAAAAGAAGCCATGATTTCTGATCCGAGAGAACTTTCTTTGGGCTATTGACACTTTTATTGATACAGAGAATGGAGAAAGATTCTTGTTTGTTTATTTATTTATAGATGTATGTATTTTTTTCATTTTATTTTATTATTATTATTATTATTTATTTATTACTGGAGAGAGAGTTGAAAAATTACATGATCCATGATTTCTGATTTCTTTCTTTTGGCTTTTGACTTTTATTGATGCAGAGAGTGGAAAGGGTTTTTCAGTTGTTTGTTTAGTTCCATTTAATTTATTTATTTTCATATTTATTTATTTTTTAGTTTATTTATTTATTTTTCATATATATTGTTTTATATTTATTTATTTTTGGGATGGGGGGTGAAGTGAGGACAATATTATTTTGAAAAATTCACTTCTGTATTTATTATTTATATATATACATATATATTTTTATTATTTTAATATTTAATATTTCATAAATATTAATTTATGCATAATATTTTTCATATTAATTAATTATTTTATGGGGGTGGGAGTGAAGTGGCAGGGGCGCGGGAAGATGTTTTAGGTTGGGGGTGCTTTTTGTGTGTGTGTGTGTGTGTGTGTGGGGGGGGGGGGTTCTTATTTACCGTTTAAACAGCACACACACCTGAACTCGTTTAAACAGCACACACACCTGAACTCGACTGCACATTATTGACATTATTGATACTGCTTTCAATCGTAATGCAACGGATCGCTCTACGGGACATACATTAAGCCTTTAAATAAAAGGGTTATTGGGCGGTTTACAGTGTCATATACAATAAAAGAGTGTGCACAGCGACAGGAAATAGAAATGAACACAGAAATCCTGCCTAGAGCCTCACAAAGCCTCACAAATGTTTAAAAATCATAATTTAACATATATATAGTCCTAACACTTTTTAAATTGCCCACCTAAAGTGTTTAGCTATTACAAATAAATTACTAAATGCTTAAAATGAATAAATGTAAATGAACAAAAATTTGCGTTACATTTACAATCCTGTGAAAATAGGAAATCCTGTGAAGTGGGGAAATAATTTTTTACAATTCTTAAATTCTCCTGCATTTTTATCCTTGTTAATATTGTAAAAGTTCAATAAACCGAGTGAGAGAGAGTGAAGAGAGAGAGTGAAGAGAGAGAGAGAGAGAGAAGAGAGAGAGAGAGACTGAAGAGAGAGAGTGAAGAGAGAGTGAAGAGAGAGAGTGAAGAGAGAGAGAGAGAGAGTGAGAGTGAAGAGAGAGAGAGTGAGAGTGAAGAGAGAGAGAGAGAGAGAGAGAGTGAGAGTGAAGAGAGAGAGTGAAGAGAGAGAGAGAGAGAGAGAGAGAGAGAGAGAGAGAGAGAGAGAGAGAGTGAGAGTGAAGAGAGAGAGAGAGAGAGAGAGAGAACTATATAGAAAATACTCACATCATGCCGTTGTGATCACCTCATTCTCGACATAAAATAGCTCTAAAAATAAGGGGGAAAAAAAAGAGATAGTGAAATATTTTCATAAATTAGAATCATATTTGTATTATTAAATAATATTTCTTTAATGAACTGATGCATTTATAGACATGGGCCTCCTAAATACTAAAACTGCATGAATCAGTATCATGGGTATTATAGTATCGGTTCATAAATGACAGTCTCACGGTCGTCATGTGACCATTAAACATTCCTGTGCTCATTTCTGTCTGAAAAAATGCAAATCATAGTGTTATTTATGCATGAATGCAATTATATTATGATAAACCCTCCCCCCCAAAAAATCAACAAATGCATGAAAATATTTGCTGCCAGTGTCTAATGAGTATAAATGCATTAGTACAATTACACTGTTGATCACGCAACAACAATATATAATTAACCCTGTAAAGCCTGACATGAAATAACAGTCAGAAAAAATCTAATGTTTTAAAATGGAACAGAAATGAAAAAAAATAATATTTAAAGTTTGCATTTGTGTTTTATCTGATCCATCAGGCTCATATAGTGAGAATACAGATGAAAAATGAATTCAGAGAAAAATATGCAATTTGCTGCAGATTCTGATATTTATATGGACAAAAAGTAAGATGAAATTCTGATGCTTGTAAATCAATGAGATCTTTATAACAGTATAGCAGATGATTCAGACACCAGATATCATTTTTGATATTTTTTTACTAGTGTGTGCAGGACACTGTCATTTATGTGAGTGAGGAGAGCAAAATAAAGTAAACTGTGAGATATTATACCCAATAATTCTTCATTCAGTGACATTTATACACATTTGGGAGCAAAAATGATTCGGACACTTTGAGCTGATCATGTTTTTGCTGAAGTGTTTTCTCTTTAATTGCTAATGCTCTTTTTACACACAGACTGAACACAATGAAGCATTGCTTGGTGATTGGTTGAGCTAAACTGGTATTATCTAATTGTGTAGTTAAATTTAACAGCTGACAGATATTCAACATCATTCATGTGTGAGACAGTCTAACAGAAGGACGGACAAAACCAGTCAAATATCAACTGAGTTCTGCTCATATTTTATTACCATTTTCTAAACTATAGTGAATAAACTGTGATGATGTTGAAGACGTCTGAATAAACTCTGGTTTGACTGTTTTATTATCAGCCGTAATTTTACATCTGCCGTGACAGATTGTGTGTGACAGCAAAGTTTGATCCTTTATAGGGTTAGCTCAGGCTATACGACACACAGAGCTCGAGATGTGTTGCTCTAGACGTCCGACGAACGCCGGTGGAAGCACACGAAGGCCTGAAGTGTTTCTGAAAGCAAACGCCAGTGTGATAAAGAGCTATCGATCGCTCAGGCGTTCGTGTGAAGCTTGAAGCTCAAGTAACATGAGATCGGGGGTCTCCATCAGTCATTAACCCCCTCAGATGGGCAACATTAAGCAGCAGGCAAAATATTTCTATTTTTCCATCAATATTTTATCACGTGCAAAGCCGGAAACAAAGATGGAGCAGCTTTGGAAGTAATGGCCCCCCATCTGCTTTTATAGATCTGAGTTTGTGCCCTTTGACAGGAACAGACGTCTGAGACGCGAGAACACACCAACACAGGAGTCGGATGTCAGACGGAAAACACACGGATCAAAGCAGTTCAACACGCTTTCAACGGGATTAAGCCGAAACATGCACTCAAAAGATGATTTTTGCCTCTTGTTCGGTTTAATTCATTCGAATGAGCTGCATTTGGGGGATTACGTGTTGTTTGACGTGTTTCTTAGCAAAGGGAAAGACATGTTAGAGAAACGAACTGAAACTAAAGTCATAAAATGAATCAATGAATAAAAAACATTTTGTTGCTTGAAATAAATTTTAACTGAACATTACATTAACTGAAATAAAAAAATATATAACATTGTAATTATATTGAATACATAACAACATTCTCATTTACATTTATTTTAACTTGTACTAAAATAACTATAACTAAAATAAAAACGAATAGACTTAATAATAATAATTTAAAAAAAATTGGTATATATATGACAAAAACACAAAACAAAATTACTAAAACTAACCAAAATGAAAATTATAAAAAATTAAAACCTTCAATATATATATATATATATATATATATATATATATATATATATATATATATATATATATTACACCAGTCTTTAAATGAATTAAGTAAATCAATTAAAAATTAAGTTGGACAAGTAATTAGTCATGACAAATGTAATAAAGTTATTACCACATATCACAATAAATTAATTTGACCCAATTCAACTAAATTGTTTTGACTCACTGAAACTGATTTAATTTGAATTGGCCTAGTGTTGTCATCAAAATCACTGATCCATAATTGGCGGAAGTGAGAGACTGTACTTTTTGAATGCTTGTATATTCTAAATGCGAATTTTGTTAAAAACTAAATTTAGCTTATAGATAACAGGAAGGCTAACATAAGCCAAAAAACTTCACTTTTGGTTTCATGGGGACTTTAAAATTAACAACTCATTCTTATAAAATTAATATAGTGTGGTTTTATAACAATATTATAATACTTTTTAATTAAATAAGAGTAAAAATATAATAAACATGTAATATAGAGCATATATTTAGCAAAATAATCTAGCGTTCATTTTTCTAACTAGCTAACTAGCATGCTAGCCTATGATGATTAGCCTAGCTTTAGGCTATGTGACATTGTTCTCAAGCTGTTTTATTGACGTCTTTCTGCGGTTGAAACACTGATTTGTCGAATACATGAGACATGATTGATTCCAGTAAGTTGTTCTGTATCTTTCAACATTCCTTCTGATGTTCTTCATTTATGTTTATTTGCTGCTGTGACTTGTAGTAAAGAGGAGAGGAGATGATCGGTTCACGAGCCGCTAAAGCGATCTGTCACGCCAAGTTAAAGAGCGCCAAAACGGTATTTATTGTTTGAATTTTGTAATAAAACTGACAGAATTTGAATGCTGAGACTTTGTATCATATCAAAAGTAACCTGCTCTGTCGGTGTGTTGTCAGTGTCCTCTTTGTTCCGCGATGATTTTTCATGAATGCGTGAGAAAATTGATGAGGCGATTCTAAGATGGTCGCCGGGTGAAAGGAAATGCTCTTAAAGGGACATTGACAATATTCAAGGAACCGATGAAAACTCTTCCTTGAGAACTTCTGCATCCTGCTGGAAAGAAAGACAATCTTCTTATGCTCTCACCATTTCTTATATATCTAGTCTAGCGCTTCTCATGTTTATTGCCTTCTTAAAGTCCCCCTGTAATCCCTTAAAACTCATATTTGATCACCAAAATTACATATTTAAGCGGTTTTACCTTACAAAAAAAAATTGCATGTCTTAAAATATCTTGAATGTAACTCGACACCCTTGACTCATTTAGTATGCGCGGTTCTATGAATATGCAAATTAGCCCCGCCTCCACTCACTCACTCAGCTCAGAGATCCACTGGTTGGCGATCACACGTTGATCTGATTGGTTACAAGGTAGTTTGTGACGTCAGAAACACCAGCGATTTCAAAGCGTGTTTTTGAGACTGTCTTTGGTTCACTGCAGTTTTAAGGAGGAAATACTCAGCAATGCTGTCGACTTATGAACTTACACATGGTTTGTCTTAAAGCATATTAAAAACACCACATAGACATATAAACAACATTAAAGGCTGGATTTTCACCACAGGGTGAAGATAGATAATAGATAAATGTTAATGTGACATTAGTAAATGAGTTTATTTTTCAATCTAAATTGACGTGTTTTTTTTTAAATAGGTGGTTGCCAGGGTGTTGCTAAGTTGTTCTGAGGGGCTTTTAGTGTGTTTCCATGCAGTTGCTAAGGAGTTCTAGATGGTTGCTAGGTGCGAATCTCTGTCTCTGTGATCTTCGCCTTCAATGTGTCTGTGGGATTTTATCTCTATATTAAATGAATAGTTTGATTTTATATTGTTCATCCATTTTCATTATTGTGTCAGTAATTTTGTGTTTTTCCCCCTTTTTATTAGTTTTTATTTACATGTCTATTTAGTTTTAAATAGTAGGACTTTCTTTTGAAAGAAATTAATACTTTTATTCAGCAAGGATGCATTAAATTGATATTTAATAATGTTTCAAAAGATTCTATTTCAAATAAATGCTGTTCTTTTGAAGTTTAAAATTATCAATTAAAATAAATCACAAAAATCTGAAGCAGCTCAACCTGTTACACTGATAATAATCATAAATGTTTCTTGATCATCAAATCCTCATATTAGAGAGATTTCTGAAGGATCATGTGACACTGAAGACTGGAGTAATGATGCTGAACATTCAGCTTTGATCACAGGAATAAATTACACTTTACTATATATTCACATAGAGCACAGATGATTTACATTATAATAATATTTCACTATTTTTGATCAAATAAATGCAGCCTTGGTGAGCAGAAGAGACTTTCAAAAACATTAGCAAATCCCGACCCCAAACTTTTGAATGGTACATAGGTAACAATAATAATAATAAATTAGTTATAATAATGAGTCACAGTGATGCAGTGTAAACTGTAAACCCATTTAGAAATCAGGCTTTACGCCTTAAACAGCCTTTTAAACCAGTCTAACGATCACGCCGGAGAGTCATAAATCCATAACCAGAAGAAATATAGCTGTGAGATTATGACCTCACATCCATCCATTAGATCAAACCTCCAGAGCGTCTTAAAAAACAGATTCCTGTTATAATCCTGCAGGCTTAACAAATCTCATCTCATATCGACAGGTTTTCTCTCATGCTTTTATGTGGACAATTTCAGCTGGGAAAACAGTGACTTCAAATGGCAGGTTTGCTTTCCCGTGGATCTAGATGTCGTTTTACCATTTAACATTTGGCATAATTGTCCGCAGCCCCTTAATGGCAGCAAGACGAGGGGCCTCGGTCGGCTCCGGGGCCCGTGTGTGTGTGTGTGAGAGCCTGAAGTCTTGGGTTACAATAATTGATGTTAATAAAGGCCCTGAAGTCATTGTTGCAGCGCAGGTGAGCAGAGGGAGGGTTCGTGATTGACAACATGTCAGAACATCTCAGCATTTCTGAGGATCAAAAAGCTTCAGACTCAAATACACACTCTAAAAATATATATGCTGGGTCAAATATGGACAAACCCAACCGTTAAATTAAACACGTCCATATTTTGACCCAAACATGGGTTGAAACGGAGTGGCTTGGGAAAAAATTGGAGAAATATTAACATAATATAAATGACAGATATACAAATGGAGATTAAATGACATGTTTGGTTATATTTTCATATGCATATTGCGTTCATAAGATGTCAAACTGGCATGAGTGAAATGGCAGTGAACTTAAACCAAAAAAAGAATGTCTAGTTTTTTAAATTATGGTTATTATAGTTCACTAAACCTGAAGCTAAAAGCATGAAAATACATTTTTGTTACTTGAGATAAACGTTAGCTGAAAAATAATAATAAAAATGCTGGGTCAAATATGGAGAAACCCAATCGATAAGTTTAAACGGTTGGGTTCATATTTTGAAACATCCCAGCATTTTTTAGAGAGGCTTGGGAAAAAATTGGAGCTTACCTTAATTAACATTAATATACACAAAATGATAGATATACAACTGGAGATTTAATCATTTGGTTATATTTTCATATGCGTATTATTGTTCCCGACCTGGTTTGTACATTGGTATCGTTCAATAAAAAAATAAAAGTAAATAAAATAGATGTCAAACTGGCACGAGTCAAATTGCAGGTACTTAAAAAAAAAAAAAAAAAAGATGGCTAGTTAATTATGGTTATTATACTTAACTAAAAACTGGAAGAAAAAAAAAAGAAAAACTTGAAACTAAAAGCATGAAAAAAAAATGTGTTACTTGAAATAAACCTTAACTGAAATTTAAATAAAATGCAAACATTTCTCATTTTAATTTAGAACTTTAGTACTAAAATAACTCAAACTAAAACAATAATAACTACTAATTAACTACTAACTACTAGAAATAATAACTAGACAATAAAACAATTAGACTAAAACAACAACAAAATTACAAAAACTTTAAAATGAAAATATATATATAAAAAACTGATTTAATAAAAAATAACACTAGTTCACATTTCTATTGGTCTTTTTTAGTATAATTAATATACTTTATAGTATTTATTAATATTTTGAATTAGTTTTTGTTTTTATGTTTTCCATTTTCATTTTAGTTTATTTTATTTAAAACGTACGTTTATTAATTTGATTTCAGTTTTAGCGATATACTTCTTCAACTAAATAAAAATTATAAATGTTGCTACTAACTGAAATAAAATAATCACGTTTTTTAAATATTTAATTTTATTTCAATTAACTATATTTAATTTCAAGTAACACATTTTTTTTTTAATTTCAAGTAACACACTAGTTTTGGTTAACAATTATACCATGGTAATCATAGTTTTGGCCAATGCACCAGTAAACCCACTGTTTGCATGTTCATCTATGATGATTTTACTATGGTAAATGTCGGAGAGGAGCCGAACAGAGAGCTCTTTGTGTGACAGTGAGTGACGTGAGACGGACAGCAGAAAAACCCCGTTAGGATTCGTTTTCACTCTCGACTCTTAATTCTCATGTCTTCCCATTGTGTCCCAGAATCCCTCGGGCTGCGGGGTAATGAGACATAATTGAGGGAAGGTCACGGATCATTAATTCACCTGGACGAGACGGGATGCTTTCATACCTCGGCATCTGAGACACATGTGACAAAACAACTTCCTGTCAGTGATGTCACTCCAACAATGAGAGCTCAGGCTGCGTCCCAAATCACATTCCCTGTTTTGAAGAAGGCGATGTGTGTTCTCGAGGCGATGTGTGTTCTCGAGGCGATGTGTGTTCTCGAGGCGATGTGTGTTCTCGAGGTGATGTGTGTTCTCGAGGTGATGTGTGTTCTCGATGTGTGTGTGTTCTCGAGGTGATGTGTGTTCTCGAGGCGATGTGTGTTCTCGATGTGTGTGTGTTCTCGAGGTGATGTGTGTTCTCGAGGTGATGTGTGTTCTCGAGGCGATGTGTGTTCTCGAGGCGATGTGTGTTCTCGAGGTGATGTGTGTTCTCGAGGCGATGTGTGTTCTCGAGGTGATGTGTGTTCTCGAGGTGATGTGTGTTCTCGAGGCGATGTGTGTTCTCGAGGCGATGTGTGTTCTCGAGGTGATGTGTGTTCTCGAGGCGATGTGTGTTCTCGAGGTGATGTGTGTTCTCGAGGTGATGTGTGTTCTCGATGTGTGTGTGTTCTCGAGGTGATGTGTGTTCTCGATGTGTGTGTGTTCTCGAGGTGATGTGTGTTCTCGAGGCGATGTGTGTTCTCGAGGTGATGTGTGTTCTCGAGGCGATGTGTGTTCTCAAGGTGATGTGTGTTCTCGAGGTGATGTGTGTTCTCGATGTGTGTGTGTTCTCGAGGTGATGTGTGTTCTCGAGGTGATGTGTGTTCTCGATGTGTGTGTGTTCTCGAGGTGATGTGTGTTCTCGAGGTGATGTGTGTTCTCGAGGTGATGTGTGTTCTCAAGGTGATGTGTGTTCTCGATGTGTGTGTGTTCTCGATGTGTGTGTGTTCTCGAGGCGATGTGTGTTCTCGAGGTGATGTGTGTTCTCGAGGCGATGTGTGTTCTCAAGGTGATGTGTGTTCTCGAGGTGATGTGTGTTCTCGATGTGTGTGTGTTCTCGAGGTGATGTGTGTTCTCGAGGTGATGTGTGTTCTCGATGTGTGTGTGTTCTCGAGGTGATGTGTGTTCTCGAGGTGATGTGTGTTCTCGAGGTGATGTGTGTTCTCGATGTGTGTGTGTTCTCGATGTGTGTGTGTTCTCGATGTGTGTGTGTTCTCGATGTGTGTGTGTTCTCGAGGTGATGTGTGTTCTCGATGTGTGTGTGTTCTCGATGTGTGTGTGTTCTCGAGGTGATGTGTGTTCTCGATGTGTGTGTGTTCTAGAGGTGATGTGTGTTCTCGAGGTGATGTGTGTTCTCGAGGTGATGTGTGTTCTCGATGTGTGTGTGTTCTCGAGGTGATGTGTGTTCTCGAGGCGATGTGTGTTCTCGAGGCGATGTGTGTTCTCGAGGCGATGTGTGTTCTCGAGGTGATGTGTGTTCTCGAGGCGATGTGTGTTCTCAAGGTGATGTGTGTTCTCGAGGTGATGTGTGTTCTCGATGTGTGTGTGTTCTCGAGGTGATGTGTGTTCTCGATGTGTGTGTGTTCTCGATGTGTGTGTGTTCTCGAGGTGATGTGTGTTCTCGATGTGTGTGTGTTCTCGAGGCGATGTGTGTTCTCGAGGTGATGTGTGTTCTCGAGGCGATGTGTGTTCTCAAGGTGATGTGTGTTCTCGAGGTGATGTGTGTTCTCGATGTGTGTGTGTTCTCGAGGTGATGTGTGTTCTCGAGGTGATGTGTGTTCTCGATGTGTGTGTGTTCTCGAGGTGATGTGTGTTCTCGAGGTGATGTGTGTTCTCGAGGTGATGTGTGTTCTCGATGTGTGTGTGTTCTCGATGTGTGTGTGTTCTCGATGTGTGTGTGTTCTCGATGTGTGTGTGTTCTCGAGGTGATGTGTGTTCTCGATGTGTGTGTGTTCTCGATGTGTGTGTGTTCTCGAGGTGATGTGTGTTCTCGATGTGTGTGTGTTCTAGAGGTGATGTGTGTTCTCGAGGTGATGTGTGTTCTCGAGGTGATGTGTGTTCTCGAGGTGATGTGTGTTCTCGATGTGTGTGTGTTCTCGAGGTGATGTGTGTTCTCGATGTGTGTGTGTTCTCGATGTGTGTGTGTTCTCGAGGTGATGTGTGTTCTCGATGTGTGTGTGTTCTCGAGGTGATGTGTGTTCTCGATGTGTGTGTGTTCTCGAGGTGATGTGTGTTCTCGATGTGTGTGTGTTCTCGATGTGTGTGTGTTCTCGAGGTGATGTGTGTTCTCGAGGTGATGTGTGTTCTCGAGGTGTGTTCTCGATGTGTGTGTGTTCTCGAGGTGATGTGTGTTCTCGAGGTGATGTGTGTTCTCGAGGCGATGTGTGTTCTCGATGTGTGTGTGTTCTCGATGTGTGTGTGTTCTCGAGGTGATGTGTGTTCTCGAGGTGTGTTCTCGATGTGTGTGTGTTCTCGAGGTGATGTGTGTTCTCGAGGCGATGTGTGTTCTCGATGTGTGTGTTCTCGATGTGTGTGTGTTCTCGAGGTGATGTGTGTTCTCGATGTGTGTGTGTTCTCGAGGTGATGTGTGTTCTCGATGTGTGTGTGTTCTCGATGTGTGTGTGTTCTCGATGTGTGTGTGTTCTCGAGGTGATGTGTGTTCTCGAGGTGATGTGTGTTCTCGAGGCGATGTGTGTTCTCGATGTGTGTGTGTTCTCGAGGTGATGTGTGTTCTCGAGGTGATGTGTGTTCTCGATGTGTGTGTGTTCTCGAGGTGATGTGTGTTCTCGAGGTGATGTGTGTTCTCGATGTGTGTGTGTTCTCGAGGCGATGTGTGTTCTCGAGGTGATGTGTGTTCTCGATGTGTGTGTGTTCTCGATGTGTGTGTGTTCTCGATGTGTGTGTGTTCTCGAGGCGATGCGTGTTCTCGAGGCGATGTGTGTTCTCGAGGCGATGTGTGTTCTCGAGGTGATGTGTGTTCTCGAGGCGATGTGTGTTCTCGATGTGTGTGTTCTCGATGTGTGTGTGTTCTCGATGTGTGTGTTCTCGAGGCGATGTGTGTTCTCGAGGTGATGTGTGTTCTCGAGGTGATGTGTGTTCTCGATGTGTGTGTGTTCTCGAGGCGATGTGTGTTCTCGAGGCGATGTGTGTTCTCGAGGCGATGTGTGTTCTCGAGGTGATGTGTGTTCTCGAGGCGATGTGTGTTCTCGAGGCGATGTGTGTTCTCGAGGTGATGTGTGTTCTCGAGGTGATGTGTGTTCTCGATGTGTGTGTGTTCTCGAGGTGATGTGTTCTCGAGGTGATGTGTGTTCTCGAGGTGTGTGTGTTCTCGATGTGTGTGTGTTCTCGATGTGTGTGTGTTCTCGATGTGTGTGTGTTCTCGATGTGTGTGTGTTCTCGAGGTGATGTGTGTTCTCGATGTGTGTGTGTTCTCGATGTGTGTGTGTTCTCGAGGTGATGTGTGTTCTCGATGTGTGTGTGTTCTAGAGGTGATGTGTGTTCTCGAGGTGATGTGTGTTCTCGAGGTGATGTGTGTTCTCGATGTGTGTGTGTTCTCGAGGTGATGTGTGTTCTCGATGTGTGTGTGTTCTCGATGTGTGTGTGTTCTCGAGGTGATGTGTGTTCTCGATGTGTGTGTGTTCTCGAGGTGATGTGTGTTCTCGAGGTGATGTGTGTTCTCGAGGTGATGTGTGTTCTCGATGTGTGTGTGTGTTCTCGAGGTGTGTGTGTGTTCTCGAGGTGATGTGTGTTCTCGATGTGTGTGTGTTCTCGATGTGTGTGTGTGTTCTCGAGGCGATGTGTGCGTGTTCTCGATGTGTGCGTGTTCTCGAGGTGATGTGTGTTCTCGATGTGTGCGTGTTCTCGATGTGTGTGTGTTCTCGAGGTGATGTGTGTTCTCGATGTGTGTGTGTTCTCGAGGTGATGTGTATTCTCGAGGTGATGTGTGTTCTCGATGTGTGTGTGTTCTCGAGGTGATGTGTGTTCTCGAGGCGATGTGTGTTCTCAAGGTGATGTGTGTTCTCGATGTGTGTGTGTTCTCGAGGTGATGTGTGTTCTCGAGGTGATGTGTGTTCTCGAGGTGATGTGTGTTCTCGATGTGTGTGTGTTCTCGAGGTGATGTGTGTTCTCGAGGCGATGTGTGCGTGTTCTCGAGGTGATGTGTGTTCTCAATGTGTGTGTGTTCTCGAGGTGTGTGTGTTCTCAATGTGTGTGTGTTCTCAATGTGTGTGTGTTCTCGAGGTGATACGTGTTCTCAATGTGTGTGTGTTTTCGAGATGATGCGTGTTCTCGAGGTGTGTGTTCTCGATGTGATGTGTGTTCTCGAGGCGATGTGTGCGTGTTCTCGATGTGTGCGTGTTCTCGAGGTGATGTGTGTTCTCAATGTGTGTGTGTTCTCAAGGTGTGTGTGTTCTCAATGTGTGTGTGTTCTCGAGGTGATGTGTGTTCTCGAGGTGATGCGTGTTCTCAATGTGTGTGTGTTTTCGAGATGATGCGTGTTCTCGAGGTGTGTGTTCTCACGAGGTGTGTGAGTTCTCAATGTGTGTGTGTTTTTGAGAATGTGTTCTCAAGGTGATGTGTGTTCTCAATGTGTGTGTGTTTTTGAGAATGTGTTCTCAAGGTGATGTGTGTTCTCAATGTGTGTGTGCTCTCGAGGTGTGTGTGCTCTCGAGGTGTGTGTGTTCCCGTATGCATGTGGTTGTGTATAAAGGGGCCGGTGTGTGTAATTGGAGGAGCGGATGAGACGCCTGTGGTGTAATTGAGTTCAGGACCGACTGAAAGAGCCAGCGTCTATTACCAGCAGCGGGGGATCCGGGTTCTGTCTCCTCGTTCACAACACACACACACAGACAGGGAAATGGAAAGGGATCAGAAAGCCTTAGTTTGCACCTTAA
>CM040795.1:50010817-50013317 GCA_022829025.1 Squalius cephalus | reverse complement strand
CAAAACTACAATTTATGTCTTAAATTCTTCACTTTTAACAAGCTTTTATTTTGTCTGGTAAACTTCTGTCCACAAAATGTTAGAAATGATGCGAATGTGTAAATAAAGTTAAACTAGTAGTGCACATCTTGTTTTCTGTAAATATTTCCTGCGAACTGAGACGCTGAAAACAGTGTATATAGTAAGAAGTGAATATATTTAATGATATATTTAATATAATAATATAAAATCACAGCCTTTGTTTTGAGAATTGCAGTTAATAAGCTAAATGGCGATTACCCTGCAGCCTCATTTATGTATTTTAATTTGACATGCACTATAATTAATCATCTCACAAACCCCTGTATAATCCAGCAGAGGATTCCAGTGGTGTTGTGTTTTACCTGACCAGCTCCTCGTTGTACAGGGATTTGGGCGACTCTCGTCCGAGGATGTAAACCTGTCCTTTAAACACCGACAGCTGAACACGACCCTCCACGTTCTCCTGGGATTTATCAACACAGTGACGGACGAACTCACACTCCGGACTGTACCAGAACCCTGAGCGCACACAGAACCACAACACTGCATTAACACTCATGCATCAAACACACATCACAGGTTTGATTTTAACCATCGGCTCCGAGGCCATTCAAAATTCTTTGAATTTTCAATTTTCATTGTAACAAAGTTTCAACAACATTCCCAATGGCTCAATCCAGTCAGCAGTTTATAACACAGCTCATTTAAAAACATCATTTAAATCCAAATATATAAACCAAACAAAAATTAGGATAAAAATCAAGATAGAATTCAAGACAAAAACTGCTGTGTTCATTTAAGAAGTAGATGCATAAATAAATAATCCAAGGAAATAAATGACAATAATGACAAAGCAGCCTATTTTTCTTATTTACAGAAACTAGGAGTGGCAATATATTAAAAATAATTATAAACAACTAAAATTCTGTAGCTCCAGAAGTGAATGCTCTTCAAATCTTCACTCTTTTAGACCAATGATATACACTCACCTAAAGGATTATTAGGAACACCATACTAATACTGTGTTTGACCCCCTTTCGCCTTCAGAACTGCCTTAATTCTACGTGGCATTGATTCAACAAGGTGATGAAAGCATTCTTTAGAAATGTTGGCCCATATTGATAGGATAGCATCTTGCAGTTGATGGAGATTTGTGGGATGCACATCCAGGGCACGAAGCTCCCGTTCCACCACATCCCAAAGAGGCTCTGTTGGGTTGAGATCTGGTGACTGTGGGGGCCATTTTAGTACAGTGAACTCATTGTCATGTTCAAGAAACCAATTTGAAATGATTCGAGCTTTGTGCCATGGTGCATTATCCTGCTGGAAGTAGCCATCAGAGGATGGGTACATGGTGGTCATAAAGGGATGGACATGGTCAGAAACAATGCTCAGGTAGGCCGTGGCATTTAAACGATGCCCAATTGGCACTAAGGGGCCTAAAGTGTGCCAAGAAAACATCCCCCACACCATTACACCACCACCACCAGCCTGCACAGTGGTAACAAGGCATGATGGATCCATGTTCTCATTCTGTTTACGCCAAATTCTGACTCTACCATCTGAATGTCTCAACAGAAATCGAGACTCATCAGACCAGGCAACATTTTTCCAGTCTTCAACTGTCCAATTTTGGTGAGCTCGTGCAAACTGTAGCCTCTTTTTCCTATTTGTAGTGGAGATGAGTGGTACCCGGTGGGGTCTTCTGCTGTTGTAGCCCATCCGCCTCAAGGTTGTGCGTGTTGTGGCTTCACAAATGCTTTGCTGCATACCTCGGTTGTAACGAGTGGTTATTTCAGTCAAAGTTGCTCTTCTATCAGCTTGAATCAGTCGGCCCATTCTCCTCTGACCTCTAGCATCAACAAGGCATTTTCGCCCACAGGACTGCCGCATACTGGATGTTTTTCCCTTTTCACACCATTCTTTGTAAACCCTAGAAATGGTTGTGCGTGAAAATCCCAGTAACTGAGCAGATTGTGAAATACTCAGACCGGCCCGTCTGGCACCAACAACCATGCCACGCTCAAAATTGCTTAAATCACCTTTCTTTCCCATTCTGACATTCAGTTTGGAGTTCAGGAGATTGTCTTGACCAGGACCACACCCCTAAATGCACTGAAGCAACTGCCATCTGATTGGTTGATTAGATAATTGCATTAATGAGAAATTGAACAGGTGTTCCTAATAATCCTTTAGGTGAGTGTATATATATATATATATTAAAAATTCTGTTGTTTCATAAGTTTCAATAAGTGAATAATCTTCTGGGTTCACAATATTGATGACCAATGAATTTGCATGACTTTTCTAGTAGTTTGTAATAGTTTTGATTATTATTATTAATATTATTATTATTTACTCACAAATAGCAATTTCTCAACAATTTCTACCTGTAAATATATATTTTATATTAAGCTTAACATAACTAGAAATTACATTTCCAGGTCAAGAAATCACCCTTTTAAAACTCCCTCATATA
>CM040795.1:49990817-50005817 GCA_022829025.1 Squalius cephalus | reverse complement strand
TTAATTGTATCTTAATTTTAATCAATGTTTTATCAATCAATTGCCAGAATTTAATAAGTAAATTAAAGAAAACTATTTAGTTTCATATTTATGTTTAAATAAAATAAATAAATAAATAATTTAATCTATGTTGATTATATGAAAAGTGAAAATGAGTAAGATCATAATTTTGTGCAATATATCGGGAGATAAATGGAGTGGGCAGACATGATTTAGACCACTTTATTAAGTTTGTTTTTGTAGAAAGACTTTCTTTAAAACGAATTTCGTTTTGTATTAATTTTATCTTAATTTTAATCAATGTTTTACCAACCAATTAATTGCCTGAATTTAATAAATAAGTAAATATAGCATGCAAAATAATCATGACGGCACCAGCGCGTGAACTGAGCTCGTCTCCATACTGTAAATGAACCGAAACTCAGATAAGCTATACTTGTCTCACAGACCTGAGAAATATATAGAAAGCTTGAATATGTGTACTTTTAAACAAAATATATTTTTTTCTCTCAAAATCTCTTTTTTTTCTCCTACTCCCTTGATAGAGTGAGTCGTATGTCTGAAAACTATAAGCTTATGTCTTCTATATCATTTTGTCCTATGCTATCAAGACGCGATTCGCACCGGTGTTGGAGAGCAGGGAAGCTTTATTGGCTGTTGCCGAAATTTAAAGTTCGGTGGATAGGGGGAGCGGAGCGGAGAGAAGTGGTGCGGGCGAGCTGCTCATCGCGGAGTGTCGCACTCGCATGATGCAGAGCCGGCTGAGAATAAAAGTTGCCGCACACAGCAGCGCCAATG
Organism: Squalius cephalus; assembly: GCA_022829025.1. Lineage (NCBI taxonomy): Eukaryota > Metazoa > Chordata > Actinopteri > Cypriniformes > Leuciscidae > Squalius > Squalius cephalus. The sequence goes on along the minus strand of CM040795.1, from coordinate 50,005,019 downwards.
AGAAGGACTTTTTTTCTTTCGAAATTGATACTATTTTTTATAATAAAGAGCACAAAATAATTACCTGTTATGTCCTCCATTGTATAACTTTATGTCTACATATTTAGGAACAGATATTGGGTTCTGCCCAAAGTCAAGCAACATAAAAGTAACGTAAAAGTAACGAGTAACGTAAAAAGTTACTTTCCAAATGGGGTAACTAAGTAAAGTAACGGATTACTTTTTTAAAAAGTAACGAGTAACGAGCAAACACTACTTTTTAAAAGTAACTTCCCCAACACTGTTCATTTATGTGAGTGAGGAGAGCAAAATAAAGTAAACTGTGACATATTATACCCAATAATTCTTCATACAGTGACTACCAGTGACATTTATACACATTTGGGACCAAAAATGATTGGGACACTTTGAGCTGATCATGTTTTGCTGAAGTGTGTTTTCTTTAATTGCTAATGCTCTTTTTACACACAGACTGAACACAATGAAGCATTGCTTGGTGATTGGTTGAGCTAAACTGGTATTATCTAATTGTGTAGTTAAATTTAACAGCTGACAGATATTCAACATCATTCATGTGTGAGACAGTCTAACAGAAGGACGGACAAAACCAGTCAAATATCAACTGAGTTCTGCTCATATTTTACTACCGTTTTCTAAACTATAGCGAATAAACTGATAATGTGAGAAATGTTGAATAAATGTTGGTTTGACTGTATAGTTTATTTTCAGACAGTGAGAGGACAAGACACTGACTTTCTGCGGTTATTTTTTGGGGAAAATCCCAATAAATTAATTTTTAAACTCAATAAAAAGCATGAGGATGTGTGTGTGAGGATGTGTGTTGTGAGGATGTGTGTTTTGAGGATGTGTGTGAGGATGTGTGTTGTGTGTGAGGATGTGTGTTGCGATGATGTGTGTTGCGATGATGAGTGTTGCGATGATGTGTGTGTGAGGATGTGTGTTTTGAGGATGTGTGTTTTGAGGATGTGTGTGAGGATGTGTGTTGTGTGTGAGGATGTGTGTTGTGTGTGAGGATGTGTGTGTGAGGATGTGTGTTGTGTGTGAGGATGTGTGTTGTAAGGATGTGTGTGTGTGAGGATGTGTGTGTGTTGTGAGGATGTGTGTGTGTGACGGGCACATTGACATCAGGATGAATGATAATGGATCAGGGAAACGCAACAATCGTCCTCTGTCAGGTTCATCTCGACCCTATAATTCCCCCGTCAGTGTGTGACACACAGAAATGAAGCTTTCACTCAGACGTCTGAAGGGTCACACACACCATCATGATGAACGGACACACACACGCTGCTGATAGATTGTGTCTAGTCGAAAGGCCAGGAAAAACACGCACCACTATACAGTCAAACACACATTTATCCAGACCCCTTCAACATTTCTCACATTATCAGTTTATCCGCTATAGTTTAGAAACCGGTAATAAAATATGAGCAGAACTCAGTGGAGCTCAAAGTGTCCGAATCATTTTTGATCCCAAATGTGTATAAATGTCACTGTTAGTCACTGAATGAAGAATTATTGGGTATAATATGTCACAGTTTACTTTATTGTGCTCTCCTCACTCACATAAATGAACTATAGTGTCCTGATCACACTAGTAGAAGAATATCACACATTATATCTGGGGTCTGAATCATTTTTGGTTTGACTGTATGTTCAGATTAAAGAGAATCAACTAATCTCTGATGAATAGAAAGTTCAATTTCATTTATTTAAAATATAAAATCTTTTGTAACATTATAAATGTCTTTACGGTTGATTTATTTCATTCCCCTTTTACTTTCTATTCATCAAAGAATCCTGAAATAAAACTGTTTTCAACACTGATAATAATCATAAATGTTTCTTGATCATCAGATCATCATATTAGAGTGATTTCTGAAGGATCATGTGACACTGAAGACTGGAGTAATGATGCTGAACATTCACAGGAATAAATTACACTTTACTAGATATTCACATAGAAAATAGTTATTTTAAATTGTTTTAATATTTAACAATATTACAGTTTTTGTTGTTGTATTTTTAATCAAATAAATGCAGATCACAGGATATAAATAACTTTTTTAAATATATTCAAATAGAAAAAGTTATTTTAAATTCTCATAATAATTGACAATATTATTTTTTTATTTATTATTAATTATTATTAAATAAATGCAGCCTTGGTGAGCAGAAGAGACTTCTTTTCAAAACATTCAAAATCTTACCGAACTTTTGAATGGCAGTGCACACCAGGGGCGTTTCTAGGTTTTAAAAACATCAGGGGCTGAGCCCGAAACATCAGGAGCTGGGTTACAAGATAACATGATTCGATACAGAGAATGTATATTGTAGGTCTATATGCAGGGGGCAGCCACACCAGCCCACATTATGCCCAAATGTGAGGTAGGGAGGTTCGGGGGCACGCTCCCCCGAGAAAATTTTGATTTCTCGGACCTACATATGTGCATTTTAAGGTGTTTGAAAGCCAAAAAAATTGGATAACAATAGCTTTAAAAGCATGTCAGTGGGCAGTAGCATAAATTATTTGTCAAGCAGATAACAGATTCAAGCTTGTATATTTAAGTTCAATAATTTCACTTAAATGGCAATGCATATTACCTATTAATTGTCATTTAAATGAAATTACTGAACTTAAATATACAAGCTTTATAAAAATGATCATTCTAGAAGAAAATTTCAGATGGCACTTAGAGGCTTTTGCATCTGAACTCTTCATACATATATATATATATTTTGCTTATAATTTCTGTAATTAGCAAAGAACATCTGTGTTAAAATAGGAATACATTGTAATAATGTTAATAAAGCTGACTAAATCACACGACTGTGCAGCAGTTCACACTCACAATAAAAATACAATATAATTTAAAACAAAGACAAGCTCATTATACAAAGGAAATGTTACAGATCTAGACAAATTGGGTTGCTTATAGATAAAAGAATGTCAAGAACGATCATTTAGGCTAGATGTATTGTTCACATTTTTGGTCACAAAATATTTTTTTTATGAGTCAGTTTTGATGGCTTTGCAATATTGATAAAAATGTTAGAATATTAATAATGAAAAATGACGCAGTTTTAATCTCCCTTTTGATTATTTCAATACTTAATTGACGACAGAACACGACGTACATGCTAGTAGTTTATTTTGCGTGATACAGGGCGCGCTGCATTTGCGCGTGATATTGAAGAGTGCACGCTGCGAGCACACGGCTGATACGACTTTAATACAAGGATAGATTAAAAGACCCGGTCAATTTATTTAAATAAATACAAAATTATTAAAAAATAATAATAATGATCAATAAATTCAATTTTTTGAGATCCGGAGCTATAAAAAAAACATCCGGGGCATGCCTTGTGCACACACATGTATATACAGGTGCTGGTCATATAATTAGAATATCATCAAAAAGTTGATTTATTTCAGTAATTCCGTTAAAAAAGTGAAACTTGTATATTATATAGACTCATTACATGCAAAGTGAGATATTTCAAGCCTTTATTTGTTATAATTTTGATGATTATGGCTTACAGCTTGTGAAAACCACAAAATCAAAATCTCAGAAAATTAGAATATTACATGAAATCCCACAGTAATTACACAGTGATACCATGGTCATTGAACCAGGTTTTGGTTATTTTGGCAGTGTGGGCCGGTGCAAATCCTGCTGGAAAATGAAGTCAGCATCTCCATAAAGCTTGTCTGCTGAAGGAAGCATGAAGTGCTCTGGAAATGTCCTGGTAGACGGCTGCGTTGAGTGGACAGCACAGTGGACCAACACCAGCTGATGACATGGCTCCCCAAACCAACACAGACTGTGGAAACTTCACACTGGACTTCAAGCATCTTGGATTGTGTGCCTCTCCATTCTTCCTCCAGACTCTGGGACCTTGGTTTCCAAATGAGATGCAAACTTTGCTCTCATCAGAAAAGAGGACTTTGGTCCACTGTGCTTTATTAAATACAGAGTCAACGCAGCCGTCTACCAGGACATTTCCAGAGCACTTCATGCTTCCTTCAGCAGACAAGCTTTATGGAGATGCTGACTTCATTTTCCAGCAGGATTTGCACCGGCCCACACTGCCAAAATAACCAAAACCTGCTTCAATGACCATGGTATCACTGTGTAATTACTGTGTGATTTCATGTAATATTCTAATTTTCTGAGATTTTGATTTTGTGGTTTTCATAAGCTGTAAGCCATAATCATCAAAATTATAACAAATAAAGGCTTGATATATCTCACTTTGCATGTAATGAGTCTATATAATATACAAGTTTCACTTTTTTGACGGAATTACTGAAATAAATCAACTTTTTGATGATATTCTAATTTTATGACCAGCACCTGTATATATAAAGTTTATACAAGTTTATATAAGTTTGCCCAACGTAACACAGAAATAACTAACTGACTCCCCAAAACAGCTCAAAAACCCTTTGAGACTAAAGATTTCTTCAATTAAAGCTGCAACTGTCTTTCTTAACTTCTCAGAGTCTTATGTGTAAAACAATCTCCGTCCCCTCGAGGCTCTCGGCCCGAAACCCCGAGCGTCACAGAAACTCCTGCCCAAAACAAGACTTAGAGAACGACCCGCGCTTAAGTCCTGGAAAGTGGCAATCTGAGACATTAAGACTCTGTGGGATTTAGAGCAGGAGATTGAGGGACTAAAGCATCTGATAAAAGTCTCCGGCATTAAGATCCCAAGAGATGAAGCCAGATTTACACTCATCTTTACACACTTCAGGTGTGTTTGTGTGTGTGAGGTTAAATGTCTTCAGGTAAAACACGGGTCGGATTATCATTCCTCACTCCTGCCCGGACAGAAAGAGCGTGGCGTTAATACCGCTTTAACACTTCAAAAGACTCTCTCACACACACACACACACACACACACACACACACAGAAGAGCTTAATAACTGAAGCCTGAGGCGCGACATGGTCAGTGTTAAACTGTTAAAAGCTGACATTTAATATTAGATGAAAAACTTAAACTAAACCAAAATTAGAGACTGAGAACTGAAAACAGTTTTAAGTTTAACTGGAAATTAATAAAAAATAAAAAATATATTAAACTTTAAATTGAAAAAGTGATTTCAAAATATTAATATTTTGTATTTGTATATAATATATACACATTAACTGTATAAATAATAGTAAAATAACACTGGTCCCTCATTAACTTAAACGATTTTAACTATCTTTACGATGCATTCTTCAAATCATCAAATCCAGTTTATAAATGGGATAAATATCCTGACGTTATCAAATGAAACCCTTTTACAGAAGTGTGTCTTTATCAAAGTATCAGCATTCATTTATAATAAAAACTTGAATAGTAATGTAAAGCTTGATGCCATAATACTTTATTATATTCACTATAGAATTTTTAGTTAATCTCATATTAATTTTCGAATATCCTCAGACTTTCCGTGACTTTTCATAAAGTTCAGATTGTTTTTTTATAGTTCTTGAACATTGAAACACATTTTTTTGTCTCTTCTGCTCACCAACGCTGCATTTATTTAATCAAAAATACAGTAAAACAGTGAAATATGTGAATATATAGTAAAATATAATGTATTCCTGTGATCAAAGCTGGATTTTCAGCATCATTACTCCAGTCTTCAGTGTCACATGATCCTTCACAAATCACTCTAATATGATGATTTGATGCATTTATGATTATTATCAATGTTGAAAACAGTAATATTTTTGTGGAAAATTTTTTTTGTGATTTTTTTGATGAACAGAATGTGTCTTTACTGTCACTTTTGAGCAATTTAATGCGTCCTTGATGAATAAAAGCACATGTTTTTAATCTCAGTGGTAGTATGCAGTGAACAAAAACAGAGTAGAAAATAAAGATTTTGAAATGCATGAGAATCCGCTGTTGTTGGGAAAGAGACAGAAAGGGTTGTGCTTGTATTTGACAGTGACTATCTGAACCTCAGTTCACTTCATTCTCCTGGACCGTGTCACATAAACACAGCCTGTCACGAGCTTTATTGAACATCGTAAACACACACTTCCACAGATCTTCGGTGAACCGACGGGGAAAACAAGACATTACGTATTTTTCAATTCCCACCTGTCACTCTGCTGTGAATCCCGAGTCAATTATTCAGTCAGAGGAACAGACTGTCACAAACAGGGTCTCCAGCAACCAGAGCCAGCAGAAGTTTCACTGCTAACAATGTGTTGTCTTGTTTTCCAGAACAAATATCCAAGCATTAGTTTGATGCATCAGTTACTTCTGTCTTTATATAGATGTGGAGTTAATAAATGTGACTGCATGCCTTGACATTCTAACCAGACGCGATGCGATAAGATTCCAGCGACAAATAATGTGTCTGTCCACAGTAGACGCGACTTCGAGATGCGTCAAAATCAATCAAAACAGCGTGTGGGCGGAGTCAGCCAATCAGAACAGTGTGTGGGCGGAGTCAGCCAATCAGAACAGTGTGTGGGCGGAGTCAGCCAATCAGAACAGCTTTTTGCCAAAAGTCAGACACACAACAGTGTGTGGGCGGAGTGAGGCAATCAGAACAGCGTGTGGGCGGAGTCAGCCAATCAGAACAGCGTGTGGGCGGAGTCAGCCAATCAGAACAGCGTGTGGGCGGAGTCAGTCAATCAGAACAGTGAGTGGGCGGGGTCAGTCAATCAGAACAGTGTGTGGGCGGGGTCAGTCAATCAGAACAGCGTGTGGGCGGAGTCAGTCAATCAGAACAGCGTGTGGGCGGAGTCAGTCAATCAGAACAGCGAGTGGGCGGGGTCAGTCAATCAGAACAGCGTGTGGGCGGAGTCAGTCAATCAGAACAGCGTGTGGGCTGAGTCAGCCAATCAGAACAGCGTGTGGGCGGAGTCAGCCAATCAGAACAGCGTGTGGGCGGAGTCAGCCAATCAGAACAGCGTGTGGGCGGAGTCAGCCAATCAGAACATGGTGTGGGCGGAGTCAGCCAATCAGAACAGCGTGTAGATGGAGTCAGCCAATCAGAACAGCGTGTGGGCGGAGTCAGTCAATCAGAACAGCGTGTGGGCGGAGTCAGCCAATCAGAACAGCGTGTGGGCGGAGTCAGTCAATCAGAACAGCGTGTGGGCGGAGTCAGCCAATCAGAACAGCGTGTGGGCGGAGTCAGTCAATCAGAACAGAGTGTAAAGAATACACTTGTTTGTTCACAGTTTGAATGTTCTTGTTTCCATGCGTTTAATTTGAAGATCTGAGGTGAATTATCCATTGTTGCTTTTACAGCTTCAAAGCTGGAGCACTAAATGATATTCAGAGTCACATGACACGCTTTTAACATTAAATAAAGACCATAAACAGCACCTGAGATCATCATCGCCACACTTTGTGTTTGTTGTTCCAGCGCGACGTCGCAGAAAAATAGAAACCGTTTCTAAACTAGAATCGTCGCGTGTCGCCGTGGAGAAGTGGAGAACATGGAGAAGAACCTTTTATCGCTCGTTGCGTGTATTAGGACATGGTGAGACTCCATTGGCAGATATTTGTTCTTGTTTTACTCAAACTCAGTTCATTTGGATATTTCTTTCCATTAATATCTGAAGTCATTTTGCTTCTCCAGTAAATGTATCTTGATTTAAGAATGTTTAGATATTAGTGCTGGAAAACGAGACAGAAACACTGAGGAAGAACGTGTTTTTCTGGGATTCTGATGCTGTTCTTTAGAAATTGTTGATAAAAGGAAGGAAAAGCTTTTGCCAAAACTTGGACAAACATCAAATGTGAGGGAATTTATAGACTACGATGATCAAATTAACAGTGAAGCGAGTCATTTCTGCCCAGCAATACTTGCAATATATTCCTATGTTATATTAATATATGTTAATATTAATAGGAAAAAGTACTTAGTATTTACTTAATTAATATTCCTATATTATTATAACAGGAAAATATTTTTTTTCATAATTTTGCCATAAAATTAAAATTAAAGACAAAATTTGCCATAAAATTGTCATAATTCGTTTACACAAGCAACACCAGAGTCGTGGGTTTGATTTCCAGTGAATGACGTGAACTGATCAAATGTTTTTCTTGAATGCATGGAAATCTATGGATAAAATAATCTGACAAATGCACAAATGTAATCTTATTTCTATGTGTATGTATGTCTCTTCTGTAAAGCGCTTTGTAAACACAGTTTTAAAAGGAGCTGTATAAATAAAGCTTTACGCACTTCCTAAATGTAATGACTTGATGTTCTTACCTCTGGACTTCATCCCAATGAAGCGGTTCTCCACGATATCGATTCTCCCCACTCCATGCTTTCCACTTTGAAACGTGAGAGTCGGTTATTGATTAATAAATAAATAACAATGCATATATTCTCAAGTGACACATGCTGTTCAAAATAACATGGCTGTTTATGATTGGATAACATGTAAAGTTTAAGGAGCCACAGTGAACGCAAGCGTGGTTCTGCTCACCCGATCTCGTTCAGGTACGAGAAGATCTCCAGTGGAGTGTCTTTAGATTTCCCTTCCTTCACATGCGTCACTTTGACTGGAACACCTGAAGTATGAGAACACATTAATATGATGATGAGAAGTGTGTTCGCTCCATTTCTGTCGCCCGATGGGGTTTGAGTTTCCTGACTCTGGGATGTAAAACACACTGGATATTCAGTCCTGCTGCATTAGTGATGCACTGACACTACTGGATCAGAAGCTTGTTTTTGCTTTATCGCTGAATCAACTTTGTTTCATAATTGAATTCATAATTGATAGACAGACAAAATGACAGAATGACAACAACAGACAGACAGACAAATGGATGGATGGACGGATGGATAGACAGACAAATGGATGAGTGAGAGAGAGAGAGAGAGAGAGAGAGAGAGAGAGAGAGAGAGAGAGAGAGAGAGAGAGAGAGAGAGAGAGAGAGAGAGAGAGAGAGACAGATAAATGGATGGATGCATGGATGGATAGATAGATAAATGGATGGATGGATGGATAGATGGATGGATAGATAAATGGATGGATGGATGGATGGATAGACAAATGGATGATAGATAGATAGATAGATAGATAGATAGATAGATAGATAGATAGATAGATAGATAGATAGATAGATAGATGGACAGACAGACAAATGGATGGATGGATGCATGGATGGATAGATAGATAAATGGATGGATGGATGGATAGACAGACAGATAAACAGACAAATGGATGGATGGATAGATAGATGGATGGATAGACAGATAGACAGATAGATAGATAGATAGATAGATAGATAGATAGATAGATAGATAGATAGATAGATAGATAGATAGATAGATAGATAGATAGATAGATGGATGGATGCATGGATGGGTAGATAGATAAATGGATGGATGGATGGATTGATGGATAGACAGATAGATAGAAAAATTGATGGATGGATGGATGGATGGATGGATGGATAGATAGATAGAAAAATTGATGGATGGATGGATGGATGGATGGATGGATAGATAGATAGACAAATGGATGGATGGATGGATGGATAGACAGATAGATAGAAAAATTGATGGATGGATGGATGGATGGATGGATAGATAGATAGACAAATGGATGGATGGATGGATGGATAGACAGATAGATAGAAAAATTGATGGATGGATGGATAGACAGACAGACAGACAGACAGATAGATAGATAGATAGATAGATAGATAGATAGATAGATAGATAGATAGATAGATAGATAGATAGATAGATAGATAGATAGATAGATGGATGACAGATAGACAGACAAATGGATGGATGATGGATACATAGATGGATAGACAGATAGACAGACAAATGGATGGATGGATAGATAGATAGATAGATAGATAGATGGATAGACAGATAGACAGAAAAAATGGATAGACGGATAGATGGATAGATAGACAAACAATGTCCTTTCTTTTCAACAATATATCTGTTGTTTTATCCTCTTGAATGCGTCTCTTACTGTAAAAGAAATGACATATATTTGTCTATAAAATGCGAAGAGCTTCTGGTTTCACTGAAGTCTAGATCTACATCTCCAGAAGTCTGAGAGTGTTCTCCTCTCAAACACTCCCAGAAATAAATCACGGAGAATACTCGACTTATTCCCAGTGTGAAGCGAGCCGCTCGGAGGCCAGAGGTGGAGGATCTGAACGGGGGAGGAAAAGAGGGAGGAGAAGAAAGAAAGAAAAGATCCCAACACGGGTCTCATTAGCATTTATCACGCTCACAGTTGCCAATCATGTCCCTGCTCGTCCTTTCACAGCTGTAAACGCAAAGCCCTGTGAGAATAATCACGCCTAAAAGAGCAAGCCGGACAGTCCGACCCAACATTACAACCATCCAATCATTTCTTTACATGCGCAAACTCTTATGATGCTTTTCCCGTGGAATAAAAACTGGAGTTGTCCCATCAGACCATGTCAGTCAAGCTCCAAAACACAGCAAAAAAACAATATAAAAGTACATATTTCATGTCTATTAAATAATAAAATGACAAAAGCACATGACAAAATGACTAGAAATTAAGCTAAAATGAACATGAAAGCTAATTCAAAATATATAAACAAACTAAAATGACTGTTCTGAAGTCACATGATGCTTTCTCTCGTATCAAATATGGTTCAGTTACGTTTGCCATGATGTTTGACTGCGAGATATGACGCATGCTGGACGTTAACGGCTTCAAACGTCTCGGCAAACTCTCATTTATGACATTTTTGAGAGTAAAAGTGCTATCAACTTAGATGTTAAACTAATTTCAACAATTAAACTGACTTAAAACAATGATTTTGATGAGTTGCAATGTAAAAACATATGCTGTCAACTTATTGATCATGTTGCATGGAAAAGAGCTGCGTGAAGATTTGCAGAAATTAATATGAGTTTAGAGTAAATAATGACAAATATTGGGGAAAAAACACCATAAAAGTATATATTCCAGACTATGTCTATTTATTTAAACATTAAAATGACAAAAGCACATAACGAAATTACTAAAAATTAAGCTAAAATTAACATGAAATCTAATAAAATAAAAACATTCTAAATATTAAAAAATCTAAATAAAAAGACTGTTCTGAAGTCACATGATGCTTTCTCTCGTATGTTTGACTGCGAGATATGACGCATGTTGGACATTAACGGCTTCAAACATCTCGGCAAACTCTCATTTATGACATTTGAGTCACTATGACAAAAAAAGTTGCTGCCTCAAATTTTTAAGTACAATCAACTTGGATGTTAAACTAATTTCAACTTCAATTATATTAAACTGACTTTAAAATCTTGCATAACTTATAAAAAACTTATTTTGATGAGTTGCAATATAAAAACATATGCTGTCAACTTATTGATCATATAATTGTTGCATGGAAAAGAGCTGCGTGAAGATTTGCAGAGCTCAAGCGAATATGAGTTGAGTAAATAATGACAAATATTGGGGAAAAAAACACCATAAAAGTACATATTCCAGACTAAATATTTCACGTCGATTTATTTAAATAATAAAATGACAAAAACACAACAAAATGACTACAAATTAAGCTAAAATTAACATGAAAACTAATAACATAAAATAAAAAATGAGTTGATAGGCACAACTTATAAAAAAGTTGAAGATTGCTTAACTTTTTACTTAAAAATTAAGCTAAAATTAACATGAAAACTAATAACATAATAAAAACTAATAAAAAAATAAATAAAAAATGACTAACATTTGCAAAAGTCTCGGCAAACTCATTTATGACATATTTTGAGTCACTTTGACCAAAAAAAAGTATAACAAATCAACTTGGATGTTAAACTAATTTCAACTCAAATTACATTACACTGACTTAAAAAAATAAGTTGAATCTTGCATAACTTATAAAAAAGTTGAAAATTGCTTAAATTATTTGTTAAATGACTAAAAATTAAGCTAAAATTAACATGAAAACTAATAACATAATAAAAACTAATTCAAAATATTAAAAAAATGACTGTTCTGAAGTCACATGACACTTTCTCTCATATCGAATATGATGCAACGTTTGCAAACGTCTCGGCAAACTCTCATTTATGACATTTTTTTGAGTCACAAGACAAAAAAGGATCAACTTGGATGTTAAACTAATTTCAACTCAAATTACATTACACCGACTTAACAAAATGAGTAGAATCTTGCATAACTTGAAAATTCCTTAACTTATTTTGATGAGTTGCACTGTAAAAACACGTTGTAAAGATGTTAATGAGCAGTTGTTGCATGTAAAAGATCTGCGTGAAGACTTCCAGAACTGAATATGAGTTTAGAGTAAATAATGGCAAACACTGGCCTCAAACCCAGAGGCCGAGGGCCACAGGACAGCGAACGAGCAGCGGCTCCCAGAGCTCCCGAACCCTTCAAATAGTTAATAATTAGATTAAAAGTTCAAATAAATGAAACGCAGCGTGAACGCAGAGTCTCTCGGCCACCTCTCTCCTCTCTCCTCATTCACCGTGCCGATTCTATTCGTTCCCTCGGCCTTAGAAAAGCAACAATGGCACAGAAGACACAGTTGTAGGAAAAATTACTGCTTTACATTTTTCCACTCTTTCCTCTTTTTTTTTTGTTTTTGTTCCCCTTTTGAGGAGCCGGAGAAGACGTGGCAAAAGAAACGGGGGTTAAAATGACAAGAGGGAAAAGGTTTGGTAGTTAAAATTCTTTTTTATCAACGAGAGAGAGAGAGAGGGAGAGAGTGCTGAGAAAGTGAGCAGAAGAAAAGAGGCAGGAGAATAGAAAGATAAACCAGGTCTTTACAGGAGCGGGGCGTTGACGGGGGGGCCGCCATTGTGAGAATCACTAAAACAAGCTTTTCTCATGGACATTAAATGGACGTGCTCAAATATCTATGAATACTGATGGCCGATCAAAACGGATCATAGAGCACAATGACGTCGCTGTCTGATAAAATCACATTACTAGTTCGCCGGGGTCCCGCACAACTATTGAGATTCTAATTCCCCCCAAAAATATGGGAACGAAGTCCTGACGCACTTTGTTTAACTGCTTGAAAACAGTTTCTTTGAGAGAAAAACTAACATTCCACTGCTTTTTCATCATATCCTACAGCAAATTCTGTTTATATCGCTGCAAAATGCAAACTATAATAATCACACATCTCTTTATCTGCATATATACAGTAAAGTGATATATAATATATAGCTTGATTGCAAAACGCCCATCTTTAAACTGCTAAATGAATACATGCAACTATAAGGCATGAAGATATTATATATACAGTGCAATGCATAAGTGAATACACCCATGCTAAAGTTGACTAAAAAGAGGAATAAAAAATCATATTTTGGAAATTGAACTTAATGCCTTAATTTAAAAAATTAGGAAAAATCCAACCTTTAAGGACACCAATTTTCTTTGTGAATGAATAATGTATCGTAAATAAATAAATGTTCTTCCTTAAAATACAGTGTGCATAAGTTTGGACACCCCTATGTTAAATTCCCATAGAGGCAGGCAGATTTTAATTTTTAAGTATTTTTTTTTATTATTTTTTTAGGATACTATGCATCCTGATAAAGTTCCCTTGGCCTTTGGAATTAAAATAGCCCCACATCATCACATACCCTTCACCATACCTAGAGATTGGCATGGAGTACTTTCCATAAGATCATCTCTCAATGCAAATCAAACCAGCTATTAGGCTAACTGAAATAAAACCATGCCAATCTCTAGGTATGGTGAAGGCTATGTGATGATGTGGGGCTATTTTAATTCCAAAGGCCAAGGGAACTTTATCAGGATGCATAGTATCCTAAAAAAAAATAAAAAAAAATACTTAAAAATAAAAATCTGCCTGCCTCTATGGGAATTTAACATAGGGGTGTCCAGACTTATGCACACTGTATTTTAAGGAAGAACATTTATTTATTTACGATACATTATTCATTCACAAAGAAAATTGGTGTCCTTAAAGGTTGGATTTTTCCTAATTTTTTAAATTAAGGCATTAAGTTCAATTTCCAAAAGATGATTTTTATTCCTCTTTTTAGTCAACTTTAGCATGGGTGTATTCACTTATGCATAGCACTGTATATTATGATTTTCTGCTATGTACTATGAAAACGCTTTACAAATAAATTTGACTTGACATTTAATTAATCTAAAGTAGCCTAAATAAATTGCATGATC